>JANFAE010000596.1:0-55523 GCA_024613145.1 Pisolithus marmoratus | reverse complement strand
TGAATGACTATTAGAAAACGGGGGCCGACGCGTATCCAAACGCTTGTATTGCCAACGCAAGCTCTGGATCCTCGTCGCTAAATTGTTCTGAAACCATATCCTCGCCTTCGTCAATGTCAAATAATCGCCTTGCCGTGACCTGTTTCCGTTCTGCAGAGCGCGAAAGCCGACCAGTCTGAAAGCTTTGATTACTCGGTGCATCACCTCGTTGTTGATCATTCGACAGAGGATGTGGTCTAGATAATTTCGTCAAGCGCGGCCGATAACATGTAAATCGATGTACGACATGCATTGTGACTCCTCCATATCGTCGTCACTCTCCCCACTAGAAAGTTCCTTGCGTCTGCGTCAATTTCGATGGGTTTCGACCGTGTCCCTTCGTCGCGAAGGCCCAAAATCCAACCCCCCTCAGCACTTTCGTTTTTGACTAACAGATACTCCTTGTCGCGTTCACTAGCTATACGAACAGGAATGTTGATGTGAGCCTTTCAATACTGTCTGTTGTGACCAGAAGTTGTTGAGTGAGAGCGTACGCTGTTGAAGGCCCTTGATCTGTTCTTTCGAGAAGTCAAGAGGGGGTCTCGGCTTTCTTAGCATGTTTTGAAGGCGCTTGTATGACGTTTGTCGCGACTTGAGACGCAAGGTCGCCGACAATTTCGTACTGGGACCTCCGTCGGCAGTTCACGGAAGGCAGGTGAAGTGATGTCAAAGTCCTCCGGACGCATTTCCTCTACGAATGCCCTCAACTCTTCCTCCGTTCGCGAGGCGGAAGTCTGTCGAACGACCACGTGTAGCCTTGGCTACCTGCTCCTCCAAATTAATATCTGGTAACTTGTAGGGGTCATGGTCGTGGAAACGGCTGCTCTTCTTGGTGGAAGAAACAGGTGAACGTTGCGGTACCTTCTTCGTTTTCGTCGGTGTTTTCGTCATCGAGCTGTCGATGTCCTCAAGGTAGACGGCACCCTCGTCGAGGACAACAGGACCCGGAGGTGCCTTTTGCTTGCCTTTAGAAGAAGCCGATGGACTGAAGGGATATATAAGTAATGATTTCTCGCTGGATACACAGATTTGCATACAGAGATGTCGAAGCATGGACAAGCGCCTCCCGCCTCATCTGCGCAGCCAATAATCTTTCAGCAATCTGTGCATGGCTAGCAGCAGCACCGCTCTTTTTCTTCTTACGCTCTGTCTGAGAAGGTCCCAGTGAGCGCACGGCCTAGGGTAGCTGTAGGGGAAAGAGAACCCACGATAGTATTCCTCTTCAATGCCGGTGCACCGCCATCAAACACAAAAACCGGCCGAATGCCATGGAACAGTAGCTTGCAAATACGACGAAGAAAGCCAAGTACGTGGGCATTAACGAGCGCTCGACCGTCCTTGTCGCGCATGGTGGCTTGGAACTGGTATATCCATATACTCGAGTCAATGGCCAGGGCCTTCCCCTCCAGATTTTCCAAGCTTTGGAAAGCTTGTAAGTACCGTGAGATCTCGTCGAACGACAATCCATCACGTACGGAATGGGTCGTCCGACTGGCTCTAAGAGATTCCATAGCGACTTGACTCCCATCAGACAAGGAGCATGTGGTCACTTCCGTTCCGTCTCCGAGATAAAGGGTCCGATCAGCAGTCGGAGTCACATATAGAGCACGTGAACTGCTTAAGCACCAATGGACTACAAAACTGACTTATCGTCGTATGATGCTCTGTACTTAGTAGTAAAGGATCTGCCACGACTTAGTAGAGTAGGACATCGAGTAGTGAGAACAGATTCTGGAATGCAAAACAACATAGCCATGAGGTCAGAAACTTCAGCGAACAGATAGGGTAAGCTCAAGGCTGATCCAAAGAGCACAAAAACATGCATCAAACAAAAAAAGATCAAGCCACCATCATGAAGCACTCATAGCCTAATTGTCCATGTATCGTGAGAAGACGTAATGCGGAGGCACCCCTCAGCTTTTGGGACTGTCGCGAGCACGGTCTGCACCATCAACAGGTCGTGAGCCGGCAGGAGATCCTTGACCAGCTGAACTGTTTCGGGGGGAATTTTGACCAGGACCCTGTTGAGCGCCGAGTGGACCAGGCGGACGTAAACTCTCATCCATACCAGCCATAGAAAAAACGAGGGTCGAAGGCAGAGCCACCTGTCATTTGCATTCCCATGGGCGTCATACCACCACCCATAGACATTCCCATACCGCCCATTCCCATCGGTGGCTCATCATGGGCATTCCCATCATCGACATACGAGGATCAAAGGCCATCCCCCCTCCTGTCATCATTGGAGACATGGGTGAAGGTCCACCATGCATTCCATCAGGAACATGGGACCCGGCGGCCGAGAAAGCCATCATCGCTTGTTGATATGCAGCCTGAGCAGCTTGCTGTGCATACATGTAATGTTGGGGGCCGTATCCCGGCATCATGTTCGGATAGCCCATGAACGGGATTGGGAGCAGCCATCATCGGACTTCCAGTCATCATCGGGTTCATACCCATCATCATGGGATTCGCCATCATGGAGTTGAAGTTCCCGAAAGGCTGGCCGCCAAGCATACCAGATTGTGCCATCTCCAGTTGCTGACGCTGGTATTCATCCAGTTTGCGCTGCCTATCTTCTGCAATCCCTCTTTTCACGTTCCCGTTCAGTCAATGCTGCCCCGACACCACCTTCACGCTTGCGCTCACGTTCGTGGGCAGTGATAGCACCAAGTAGTCCTGTTTGAGGGGGAGGCGGCTTGTTGGGGACGTTGATGAGGGATGCCCCAATCTCACGGGCAAGTTCCTCCTGGCGTTTTGCAGACCGGTCCTGCTTGTCCTGCATGCCTGCAGAGAGTAGCCCGTGAGGCGTGAACGCCTTCGTCATGCTCACCGAAGCAGGCTCGAGCTGCACAAAAGTATCTCTTTGGGGCTGTGGAGGGGGTTCCGGCAAAGGATTTGCGCCCGGCTGCCGACCTGGCTCCAGAACTTGCGTCCAGATACTCTGGCGTTGCGCAGGCAACGGAGGGTAATCAGATTGTGAGCGAATAAGTATAGGCTCGTCGGGTGTGCGAACGCGCTGCTCGCTGACAATACGTCTCGGAGGACCGCTCAAGTTTTCATCCGCCGTGGCGGGAGGTCCCTGTGTCCACGCCCTAATTGAACCAGAACTGCAGATGAACAGAACTTCAGACTCACCCTGGGTATGAGGTCTTGGTACTGGTGGAAGATGGCGAGGATGGCGTAACTGAGCATATGGATTGGCGTCAGTTGCAGTCGCAGTTTCTGCGGGAGACGTGTCGTGACTGTGGGGGCGAAGGGGGCGAACAGGCGTCGTAGGTATGGGCGCGGGAACCGCCGCAGGCACGGGTGCCTGAGAAGTTCGCTTGTTATCCATCGTTGATGGTTCGCCGTCGGAATCCGCGTCGTCATCGTCATCTTCCTCTTCGTCTTCTTCCTCCTCGTCACTACTTTCATTCCAGCCTGCTGATCTTGGACCAGAAATAGGTCGTTTTCCATTAGCCCTCCCAGGCCTGTTCACAGCAGCCTGGTGTGCAGCTTGTTGTGCTTGCAACCGTGCCTTTCGCTCTGCAGCTTGCTTCGAAAGCGCGAATGATGATTTGTACTGTGTAACATTTTCTGAACTTGCGGCAGCTGAATTGCTATCTGAGGGTTCCGGCGACTCGAGCTGACGCGGCGGCGGTGACGGCATGGGTTTCGCTGTTGCTACGGTCGTCTGAGACGGTGCAGTGGATGGGATGCTGTCAAGGAACGAAAGCGCAGCGAGTGCATCGGCGTTGACGTCATCGCCGTGACTTGCAGAGGCCTTGGAGTTATCAGGCATGGCGTCAAAGTCGTTCCTCTGGAGGTGTTGCGACTGGGGTGAAGGTGTGGACTGAGACGATGTGTCCAAATTTAGCGGTCGGCTAGTTGTTGGTAGAGCACGTGCGCCGGACGGCCTACGTCCTAATGGAGGCCGGGGCCCGGTGTCGCCTGTCAGGCCGCGCCGTGTGCCCGGAAAAAGAGGTGTCATGGAGTGTGGTTGCGAACTTGGCAGTGCACCCTCCGATGATGACGGGGACGTTTCGGAATTCTCGGAGATGGTGGTGGGTACACGACGGGGTGGTACCTTTTTTTCCTCAAATTGTTGCATATAGAAGAGAGCAGCTGTGAAATCGGTTTCGTTTTGGGCTTCCTGGACAGGGGCTGGTTTAGCAGGAGGCGCGGGAACATGCTGTTGGGGCGTGGGGGAGGATGATACAAGTTTGTCGGGCACCGGTGGGACAACAGGCACGCGCCCCAGCGATCTCGGCGACGCAGACGACACTCGCTGTGGTGTCTCCTGAGCTTGGGCCTGTACAGCTTGTATGGAGGGCAAATCCTTCTCCAGAGTGGAATGTGGTGACGTCGGCATAGATGAGACAGGGGATCTCGCTCGGCTGGGAATTATAGGAGATCCAGGACCTGCCACCCCTGAAGAAGTGTACGGCGAGCCTGGTCGGCCAGCCACTGAACCCTGAGCACTGAGCACGGTCGACGTAGACGAGAACGACGGGATCTCGGGTGAGGTCGGTGGAGAGAAGGGGAGCTTAATACCCATGGCTTCTACCCCACCACTTGACGTCGTAGCTTCCGATTTCGTTCGCGTGATTTCCCCCGTTGGCGAGAGCTTCGAATCAGGCCGTGAGCTCGACGTATTCTTCAGCGAATCAGTGCTGACTTTGCGAGCCTCCGTGCCCGTAGGCAGAGGACTCGTAGAGACAGATGGCCCAAGCTCTCTCTCTCCACTCTCTTGCACTGCGGTTGATGAGGTACCAAAGGATGACAGGGGTTGGTTTTCATCAGAAGGCGCTCGGCTGTGAACGAGAACTTTGGTGTCACCAGACAACGATGGACTATGTTGCCTCTCCACGATCGGAGATAACGCACGCGAGAGAGTGAGATCTTGCATGGGAGAACGGCTTGCGGGTGGAGACAGAGTCTGAGACGCGGCAGAGTCAAAATTGAGTGACGGCAGCTGTGGTAGTCCCTCTCCGGGAGTCTGGCCTGATGGCTGCTGCTGCGATAGCAGGCCTGCCGACGGAGAAATATGAGGTAAGGCCGGTGGACCACCATTCCTAGCCGGGTCGATGCTAACTACTCGCTCGGATAAAATGCTTAGGAGTCGGGATCGGATAGCAGATGTACGATCTTCCCTTGGATTCATCGTTTCCGCAGGTTCACGTTCCAAGAAAAGCATCTAAAGGTGGCATGTTAGAAGGGCAATTCCCCCGACTTTCAGCACGTAAACACATACATCTTTGTCAGGGCCAATTGGATAAGCAAACATCATCGATATGGACTCCCGAGGATCCCACGTGTATGACTTGGGTCGACCATAAAGTGCGAACGCGTCGTGTATTGCTACATTTTCGTGAGCGAGTGACGACAGGCGCCATGTGAACGCGACCTTACCGACAAGCCATTTAAGCATCTCCGATGGTTGGGTGTTTCCGACCTCCAGTTCCGGCATGACCAACAAGCCAGCCTTGCCTACTCCGCATACTCCCTGCTGTCTCCTCTTCGCCAAGATAACCTTCCAATTTCATCAAGGTGCTTCGGTTGATCAATTCCGGGCGCTCAGGGTATACTGCGAACGCCTGGCTCACTTCCTTCAGAGTGAGGAGTGGCTTGCTTCTTGTCCTTGGACTTGGGTGATGACAAAGAGAGATAGTAGAGGTCGTGGAGGTAAAGGTTCGTCTTGGTGATCACGAGAAAAGAGATTTGACATGCGCTTTTTGCGTGGTACCTCTGCAGGACCTGGACGACTACTATCGTTGGTGGACAAACGGGCGAGCTCTGACGACGATTCTGAACCAGCGGAGACGACCATCCACATGCGCTTCCAGTCCGTCTGCCCAGCAACACGAATTTGGACCCATCCTTCCATGCGCCCGCGAACCAAAGTGGAAGGAGTATCTTTGCCTGAACAACGTGTCAGTGAACGGACGTGAGGCAAGGACACTGAGGGCAGACCAGATGGTAGCGTGATTCGGATCAAGTGAGCCGAGTATATTTCTTCGAGACGCGATTTTTCCCAAGCGGCTAGCCTAAACGCGGTTGCCCAGGATATCAAAGCCTGGGTGGAGGGACAACTGAATAGAAGGAGGTTAGACCCCGCGGTGTTAAGTGTCAGCACGTTCGTGTATTTTTGCGCAGGTTGATCGCCAACGGAGGGTCCTGTCACTGCGCCGAGTACATGGACGAACTGTTATTGTGACATGAGCGATCGCCATATCATGGAAGAGATATACTGACGGCGTCCGTTACGTTGAAGTAAATGGGAGGGACCTCCTTGCCTTCCTTATTAGCTTCTTCAACCTCTCGCATGTCCCATATACTTAGAGTAGTGCCACCTAATTGTGCCCAGACCTGCACCCAGCCGCCGTCCTTGGCTGGTCTCTGTCCGTCTGGCAACCTCTCTAACCGCTTGATGAGCGGACCGGAGAAGTAAATCTTGCGGGCATGGGCGACTGTGAGTTGAACGACAGAACGTATTTCGGGATGTAGCCGGGAAGAAGGTGGGTTGGCCGGCTGCGAGGGAGGCCCTGCGCACGGTGTTCTGCTGCTGTTGTAGCACATGTTGAGCCAACGAAGGTTGGCCAGGACCTACGGACTTTCGATTGGCCCATTTGGGGCGGGGGAGGGGGTCCAAAGTCTGTCGGTGGGGCACCATTTGCGGTGCTGGGGCGTTGGTTGTTGGGTGGGACGGGGGCAGGTTGGTAGTGTTGCTGGTGGTCCTGAGAGGAGTGCCTGTTTCGAAACGAGAAGAAGGAAGACGTTCTGGCATGGGACTGAGAGGAGGATGGAGGCATGGCTGGTCGTGGTCGTGGTTGTGGTTGTGGTTGTGGGTCTGTAATGGTATTAGACGGGGGTTGCAGAGGCACTAGCAGAGGCTGTGGCTGGGTATGGGTGGTGTGGTTGTCGGTGGGTGGGCAGGGCGTGGGCGGATACCGTGCAGGCAGGTCGAGCAGGTGGTCTGGTCTTCCTGGGCTGGCCTGTCTGAGCTGTTGCAGTTCAGACGGTGAAATGAAGCCTCTGTGCCGGCTGTCCCACTGCGGACTCGTCGACGTCGTGAACGATGTCATCCTTCTCAGCCTCGACGCCGTTTCACTGATCGTTTTCTAAGAAAAAAGTACCCAGTCTTCACGTGGAACACCCCAGTCCATCCCTTGGATCTTTTTATTTTATTTTTTCTCTGCACTGATCTCTCTGGCTTCACCCTGTGCAGGTCTCACGCTAGCCTTAATTTTGGTCGCACAGCCCAACGGACCATCCTGGCCGTGACGGGTGTCTGAGACAGATCGACCTCGCCAAGACAACCCTTCGTGGAATGATAGACTGCGAAAGTCGGAGGCACCATGCTACAAGATCTGCAAAGGAACTGTGACTATGTATCTTCTAAACGACTCGTATGACCACAGCTCCCATCTCATCCCAGGATTGCAATTTTTTGCTTCTTCTTCTTCTTCGCACCATTGTTAAAGGAGCGCCAACTGTCCACCCGTTGTTCTCGGGTTTCTGCATCATTGACATTCAATAAGTAAACTCTCCGTATCCTGTGCAGACGGGCTTACCTTCCCATACCTTGTCTTCTTCTGCCTTTCTCTTTTTCGCGGCAACCTCCTCCTCCTTCTTGCGCGCTTCAAGACCCTCGTTGGCAAGGTTCATCTTGATTGCCCTGTCGGACGGAAGCCGATGAGTAAGTACGCAAACGCAAACACCGCGACGTCATCTCACTTTCTTCTCCTGACTTCCTCCTCTATTAGTACCTCCTTTATTTTCTCTTTCATCATGATCTTCCAGGGCGTCGTCAACCCCTGCTCCTTGAGCTTCGGGTCATCCGCAAGGTTCCTCAGACGGGGATCGTCGTCCGCAAGGTTGGTTGGGAGAGAAAGCGACCGGAGAAGCGTACTCCGTGCAGAAGCAATCGCGGCATCCAACTCTTCACGCTTGGTGGTATCCGACAGTTCCGCCTCGGCCTGAAAGGAGGGTGCACACGTAAGAGAGCTCTGTCCGTACAGAACAGAGGTATCACGCTCACCTTCTTGAGAATATCAAATGCATCTGGAGCACGAGGGTGGGCGGTCTTGTCAGGATGGATGACTGTACATTAAATAACGTACAAGTTTAACACCCGTTCGACGCAGCAGAAGACGGCGGTATATGGGGATATTGTGGATATTGGTCGTGGCGTATTCAGTACGGGAATGCGTTAGTACTACAATGCAAACACGACAGGAACCAGGGAAATCAGAACGGGGCTTACACAGTGAGAGCTGGCGGTACTTTCGTTTGATGTCTTCCGGCTTTGCAGTAAGTTCGAGATCGAGGATATCATACGGACTAACAGCAAGTTGTCAGATAGGGCGTCATATAGCCGATTGTGTCAGAACGTACTTGAGCCTGAACGACTTTAATATCCTCTCGACCTCCATCTCGCGTTGGAATGCCGATGCTTCGCGCGACAACAACTGCTCAAGGTCGGCGTCTGCTGGCGTCGACGAGGACGTTGGGCCTCTGGATTGTGATGGCAGCGATACTGGCTTTGAGTGCGACGGAGACTGCGTTGTCGTCGGCATTGTGAAATAAATGGCACGCTCCTCGTCAAGTCAGTTGTTTAAGTGCAAGTGATGAGTACTTGACAGCGGCGAGCAGGGCCGTCAATTCATTCCACAAGTTCAGTCGCGGGATATCACGTGATCGTCACCGGTGCAGACCGTCGTCGACGTCGCCCGCGACTATGTCAACTAATAGGATGGTAGGGTCATTGACCCAAAGGTACTTGGTATCCTCTGCAAGTATACATCTTACCTGGCAGTGATGTGTCTCATCCTTGTCTAGGTCAATATTCACCCTCATCTGTTTCTTCGCTGTCGTACTCTGCTTCATCACGGAACCGGGAAGCCTCCATCATGGCTGCACTCGCGGACACAGTTGTGGAGGGCCCTCGGCACCTCTTCTTCAAAATCTACTCACCCCTCTTCGACCTCGGCACGTCGTCCCACCGTCCCAAATTATAGCGCATCACGCAAACAGATGTACAAAACTCGCAATCGCAACCTTCTCATGTATACCTCCGCAGTGGTAGGTGGAACTTAGGCTTTCTGATACAAGTCCCCATCCTCTTGCCCCTCGCAGGTGATCCTTGGAGTTGGCGTTACATACGCAGCTGTCCCTCTTTACCGCATGTTCTGCTCAGCAACAGGGTTTGCTGGCACCCCTACCGTCCTTTCCACCTCCTCCGGTCGCTTCGATCCATCTCGATTGATGCCGGACACAGATGCGCGCCGCATCCGCGTCCATTTTAACGCAGACCGCGCAGAAGCATTACCTTGGAAGTTCTTCCCACAGCAGAAGTACGTCGACGTGCTGCCGGGAGAATCAAGCCTCGCATTCTACAAGGCGAGGAACGAGAGCAAGAGGGACGTCATCGGTATTGCAACGTATAACGTAACTCCTGATCGCGTGAGTAGACAAATATTTGCTCGTGCTACTCGTCAAAAACCAAACGGCTCGCAGGTCGCGCCGTATTTTTCAAAGGTAGAATGCTTCTGTTTTGAAGAGCAGAAACTCCTCGCTGGAGAGGATGTAGATATGCCTCTACTTTTCTTCATAGACAAAGACATCCTGGACGACCCCTCGTGCAGAGGCATTAACGATGTCGTATTGAGCTACACGTTCTTCAAGTGAGTGATTAGAAATCTTGACATACTGCTTCTCCTTATCTAACCCTACACAGAGCACGCCGTAATGCCCGAGGTCATCTTGAACCCGACGCAGACGAAGACGTCGTTCAAAGATCACTCGGGTTCGAGGGGTACGAACACAGTCCACGGGCTGAAACGAGGAAGGCGGAAGGGAGCGAGGCCAGTGGCTGATTCCGGCTCTGGAGCGCCTTGTCTACTGAGGTGCTGGAGCCGCCATGGTATGAGGAATCGTTATCCTACTCAGTGGGCATAGTCCTACAAATATCGCCATGACCTGCGGGGTCTTCATGCGCTCTCTGGTGCTCTGAGATCTTCGTGGATGCGAAAAGCACTTGAGTAAAGGCTATCTCGCCCACCGGTCCCAGCAATTTCCTGGAGCAAAAACTAGTCCCAATTTTCCAAGAACTTCATTCAATTCTCTGCAAAGCCAGCTTAGCGAAGTAGATATAGTGAATACATTGATATCAAGGAGCCGTCTCCTACATAGTTTGTAGAAACGCAGAAGCAATACAAACAAGACACGCCTCACCGGTAATTTACACAAGAAGTGAAAGTGAAGGAACGAGCAGAATCTGCAGTTATCAGGTTCAGTCACCCGACCTCATTGATGGTGGATGAGCATGTTGGTTAGAATCCTCGTTGCCGACACCTGAGTCATCATCGGCAATAGTTGGCTTCTGCAGTCTTATAGAATTCAGTGCGCGGGCGACCTCTCCAATTTCAGGCCGTTGAGTTGCATCTAGCGTCCAACACCACTGGATGACGTCCCACTGTTCGTCCTCGATCGTTGGTTTCCGGGGACGCTCGGGCCGAATCCCTCTGACCACCATTCCGACCACCTGCGTGTCAGAGTTTAGGTAGGAATATGGAACTTTTCCCGAGAACACCTGATGGACTATGTCAGTGGCTTGGGGGTTGGAAAAACAAGGCAGCAACGAACTTGGAGAATGATGCTGCCAAACGAGTATACGTCACACGGCGGTCCAGCGAGACCCGTCATCCCTTCCTCGTCACATTGGAAGAGTTCAGGGGCAGCCCACCGGAGAGCCCTTCGGGCGGACTCGGTAAAGTAATCGGAACCCCACAACTCTTTGAGAGCCGTAGACAGGCCAAAGTCGGTGACAACGGCTCTGCCATCACCAAACATTAGAATATTGTTCTGCGGGAGGAATGTCAACCTCTCAGAAACAGGGAAGACAGGCGCATTACCCCAGTCAGATCACCGTGGGTAACATGGTTGTTATGTACTGCCAGAGTCCGATGAATGATTGCCCCAGTATCTTGAATGAAGGTACTCACAATACTGCAATCCACTCGCCACGTCGTCAAGCTTACACGACGATAGGTCAGATGGGCGCATTAGGATAGGAAGTTTCACCCACGATCTGGAACTTTTCAGCAACAGAAAGCATTGAGCGGTGTTGTTGTAAATATTGACTAAGCGCGCCATTGGATGCCCATGGGCATACCATTCCTGGGTAAAACCCGAAGCCGGATGCTATTCCGTACAGGGGCATGATATTTTTGTGATTCAACTGCTTCCATACCCCCAATTCCCGATGAAAGCGCTGCACAGCTGGGTGTGAGGATGCAGGAACGAAACTGGACTAGGAGTACTCGTACTTTTTTCTCCTTCACCTTATCGCTCATGATATTGGTTCGCATGGCCTTCACAGCAACCTGATGGTGTTGGATGATAGGACGATTGCATAGTCAAGTGCACATACCAGCTCCGGGCCATCAGCTTCGGAGTCCCTGAACCAGTAACACTTCCATATGTCACCAAACGCACCACCGGTGTATGGGTATGTGGACGTCTTCCTAATTTGACGGGTAAGGTCAACGACACTTGGTGACGATCCTCCTTGTCCGTCAAGGAGCGCAGTGAACTGGGTAACCGAGGAAGCATGCCCCGAAAGCGCGGGCTGCTGGACTGACGCACGGGATTCCTCAAGGCTACTTTTCACAGCTTGACCAAATTCGTCCCCTATGTCACCCATCCCTAGCTGGAGGATGGGAGGCTTCGATTTGTCCAGTGACGAATTCCGGCTTGCAGAAACGCCTTTTGAAGTCTCACTACGGAGCGACGGCCACTTGGGAAATCCATTGTGAAAAGAAGGTCGACGTTCGTGATTATTGGGGCCACCCAGCTTCCTTTTGAGATGTGACCACAAAGGGAGTCTAGTATTCCTCTCCTAACCATTCACTTAGCACGAACACAAATACAAATACCAACAACTTCCACCTGCCTTCTCAGAAGTTTTCACTGACGCTCGCGAGGGCGGCGTTGGTGAGCGACGTCCTGCAGAGCGCTACGGGTGTAAGCACCAATCATCAGATGTTATGAAAGTGAACACGACACGAGCGTACTACTGTAGTTGGGATATCTGATGGCGAACGGTTAGGATGCATACTGCTCACTACATCTTCCAATGATGGAATAGGCGGAAGGGGTGCCGAAAGCTGTCGTTGTTGGACCCAATCAGAGATTGCAATGTTTCAACAGGAAATTGACCCACGCGTGCCGCAACATCTGTTCCAAAGTCCAGCTCCGGCAATGAAATCTCCATCGTGTCATCGTGTTGCAAAGCGTAGAAAGAACGCAGTTCCTTGACTAGTTGTCTCTTCGCCTGGGATACAGTCGATACGTCTTCGTCAAGGCTTCCCTCGTACTGTAAACTGGCGTCAATCTTTGACCAGTAGAGTCGCTCCAAAAAAAACGCACCGGAAAACAAACAAAGCCATCTGCATGACACCGGACGTCCTCCAGATACTTGTGTGACAGGGCATCTTTGCAAGTGATTCTCGAATCGACATCGAGGGAAAACACCTTTGAAAGGAGATTAAGCAATCGGGGGTCGACATTAGGGACACGCTCCGCCAGTGGGATGCGAGTAATTGATCCGATCGACAGGACATAGTCACGTAGCTACGCGTGTACTTAGGCACGTTGATCCTTGAGGCCATATAGGAAGGTCTCACCTCAGGATCAGCAATGGCAGATGACGTAGGTTCCGAAGGTAATCCCGTATGCTCCAAGATCTTGTAGATGTGGTCTCTAAGGCTGTAGGATAGCGTGTCAAGGAGTAATCAAAGCACGAGCACAATAGCTGACGTAGTGGCATCGAAGATCGGCCGGCCTGTCGCTAGTTCCGCAATGATACATCCTGCTGACCAGACATTGGCAGCCGCGGACTACCCCGAAGTCAACAAAGGCAAGTACCACACAAACCCAATGCGACACCTTACCAGATGACCGTAGCGTAGAGTCACTTCGGGCGCTTGGTACGGGTTCAAGGGTTGACCAACGTCTCCATTGGACACAACCGACAGTTGAGAGTTTCCAAGTCCTGCAATCTTGACTGTGCCAGCCTCACTGATAATAATGTTACTCGGTGAGAGGTCTTGGAGCACAACACCAGCAGAGTGGATATAATTGACCCCACGCAAAATCTGGTGTACGAATGCCAGAAGTTCCATGCCCGAAAGCGGGCATTCCAAACG
Source organism: Pisolithus marmoratus (assembly GCA_024613145.1). NCBI lineage: Eukaryota > Fungi > Basidiomycota > Agaricomycetes > Boletales > Pisolithaceae > Pisolithus > Pisolithus marmoratus. The sequence goes on along the minus strand of JANFAE010000596.1, from coordinate 42,291 downwards.
GATCTACTGACGTTCGATCGATAATAAGCATGGAATAAACAGCGGGTTAACCCAACAATTTTTCGGAGATCCGTCTCACAATATTCTTCCTGAGCACCATCCGCGGGACAATTAGATACGGGTTTCGTCAAGAAGTACTGACCCACTATGAGATAGACTTCGTCGAAATCACCGATTGAATGGAAGTTCATTTCGAAGTCGTAAAGCCGGACGATCTGAATGCCATAATGAGCGACCTAGTACGGGAGGGTTTGAGCTACTTGCTCACGTTGTCATGCCCCTTAAAGTGTCGCAGAAACCTGAATATTGACATATTGGTATTCGCATGCTGGATTCAGTGAGCGATCCCCATGCCTTACCTGATTTCGCGCAAGCATCGCTTAGCTTCTGCAAGCTGGCCAGACAAGAGTTCACCCGGTGCGTGAATAGTATGCTGAAAGAATTTACCTGCTGGCTGACATTGCTGAACTTCCTGATCACACGGTTTTCGCCGGTGTTTTTGTCCCAGACGGCAACCGTCAACTCAGAACCTAGGTGATGCCGACCAGCGCCCGAGAGGGCTTGGTATCTCGCATCGACAGTGAAAGCCGTACCACCCGTGTTGAAGGTGTGTCGCATCGTCAAGGCAGTCTACTCGTGTAATGGATTCGTGGAGCCGTAGGCAGGGTGAGACTCGAAGCCTTGAAAGCACAGCTGCCTTACACGTGGAGAAATGTGAAGGCGGAAAACTGTGGCTACTTATGCCCCTCAGTTAATATGTCGCCAGGCGCCTAGCTGCTTTACTGTAACTACATTTGGTCCGAAGATCGATGAACCCATGGCTGTGTTAGGTCTCGATGTTGCTCATGCCCAGATGGCCTTCAAATTTATCAAACTGGATTCCGGGAAAGGTTTGCGACAAAGGCACATCGGGCGTCGATGTCTAGGGTACCGTCTGCACTTTATGTTGTTCGAGAGTTATGGCTAGCTTGTTAATGATAGGGCCTTCCCCGTTCCTTTGTTCTACCTGACGTGAAGAATTTCCAAGAAAATCATCGTCGAAAATCCGTCGTGCTTAGCGCCATACACAATAATACGTGATGGTCCTGGGAGCCAGGTACTTGTACGGGTGTAACTTCAAACAACACAAGGCACATACATATATCAAGTTTTGGGCTGAAGCATACGACAAGATCGGTACATGGTCACATATTCCCATCCATCATCTTCTGCGTGGCCACTTACATATTTACGGAAGCAACTACTTCACTCGTCAACCTCGGCTTCAGGAATTGACGCAGTGTTAAATTTATTCCCCAACACACTCAATTCCTCCTCTCCTTCCACAATATTAAGGGGTGTTGATCCCAGCTCTACCCTTCCAGAGCTGGATGTCTCGTTCGCAGGTACAACCGACCCAGGGAATGAGACGGTAAGAGACCTAGGGGGGAGAACCTGGTTGACCGCAGTGATCCGTCGTGGGTCGAAGTAGCGAATGCGGGTGAGCGGGTTAGGCACCGCCGACGTCACGCTGCACAGTAATTAGGAACTTTAAGCAATTTAAATTCAGGACACGTTGGGGCATACGTCAGGTTAATGGAAGAGACGACTTTGTTCCTCGCAGGTGCGCCGAGCACAAAGATACGCTTGCAGGTTCCTACAGTTCTGTAGAACATCCCGACGAAACCTCCCTGGGATAGACAATATTTAGTCACTGCACATAAAAAGGTTTCAGAGGCTGACATACCAATCGATCTTCAGAAAGGGTGACTACTGTCTCTCCTTCAATCTGCACGTCAGTGGTTCCCAAGGGTCCGGCCTCACTCTGCGCGAACAACACCTTCTTGACTCGTCGCGAGTGAGGCTTTTCCCATTAAGGACCACGTCGAGGGTTTGGGCGAAAGTAGCATCAAAAATCTTGTCGAACCTGTCTGAGGTTTTGCTTCGGAGGAGAGAATTGAGGCGTGAAGCTGCCCAGACTGGAAGAGGAGGGACACGGGGGAGGACACGTTCTGATGCCATAGCTATTCTGCAGTGATCGGTGTTCGTAGGTGGTGAGTTCGAGCAGCAAGCTGTTCGTACTTTATATCTTGGGCGAGCCTGCTATTTCAAGACTTTGGACCGTAACGATAACCGGTGTGCCGATGGCTTGTATGACCGTGACCCCATTTTCCCAACTTCCATGAACCCGCCCTGGTGGGCGAGCCTACGAGTTTCAGAAAACTGCGCCTTCCGGCATCCACGTTCTCTGGTGATGGTTTATAGAATTAGAGGAGATTAGCGGCTCGATATTGAACAAACGAGTAAAACACCTCAACCTCGATGATCACCGCCCACAGGAGATAAGAAAGCACGCACCGTAATTCCACCGATGGCAACTGCAAGACGACTGTGGGCGATGATGATTTACATATATACATAGCTGCACTTACCAGATTCAGACTTCACGATAATTCGATCAAGAAGACGATGGGCGTTCATTCATCCTATCATACCCGATGAGATGTCAGTAATATTGTTGTGGAACTGCCGTGAACAAATACAACAACCGGGTGTTGTCAGTTACCGTCCCGACACCCACCCTCGTTTTGGACAACGGAGGATAGAAAGTGAGATGGGATCCAAAACCCTATGGGAAGACGTACTAGTAGGAGAACTCAGTCCTTCACCTCCGATATTCGATTTGAACGGTTAACATTCTGGGCCTGTTACAGACAACTGACCAGGTAAGCTGTCTTGTACATTGGCAATGATAACGCACCATCGAAGAGTAGTACTCCGGTATGGAGACGCAGCGCGGTACCACCACAGGTCTATACTCTAGGTCACGAGCCTCTCACGTTCATTCCCATGGCGTCGAACGTATCTGCTTGGGCGTGAAGTTCTTTCTGGAACACGGGTGCAGTGCTACGCGGCCAAACATTACGGACTCACTTCTCCTATCTACATGTCACCCGGATCAGCGCTGATGCATGCCGCGGTGAACTGCCTTGACAAGGATGAGCTCACCGATTGCGCGCGCGATGGACATGCGATCGTCATCTGAGTGTTTCCACGACCTGACTGGCAGGCCTGTACATATCTCGGGTCTTCTCTTCCTCTTTCACTGAGCAAATTTCACACCTGGCTATTCTCCCAGACCAAAGGATGCGATTCGACTTCTAGATACGTCTGCTCCTACCTTCAACGCGGTCATCAGCGAAGAAAGATGTTTCGCGTGATAAGTCAGTTTATTAAGTCCAGCAGATCCCATTCCTACATGCACTGGAGTCGAAGTTAAAATCGAAGGTGGATGGTGTGTTGAGCCCGCGGGCTGTACCAGAATACTTTGCATAGACAGACCGCGTTCACGATGGGTCTTGCGACCACTTGTTTCTCCGATGAGCCTCCTCATTGATGTGCTGAGGTTGTTTGTTGTAAGTTTCCCATTCTATGATCGACCCCACGACCAGACAGTAGTACTTTTCTGCGACTCCACTGCTGAAGCTTGTGGTATCAAAGGCTTCTGACAGCTGCTCCCAATCTCGCTGTTTTGATTTTGAACCTTCGTCAATTTCCTCACCTAAGCTGACTCTAGGTGCTCGATTGAACTATTAGGTCGTGTTGTCGAGAGCCTGCTGCTCTAACCAACCCCTGCTACTTATGAGTTCCATGGATCATTCCTTGCTATACCATCCACGACACATAGCTGTATCTGCTACTGTCTTGTGACTCTACTTCTAATACCGAAGTATTGGCGCGTAGCGGTTGTGCCAAGAGTGATTTTGTCAGATGCATTCCATTCTACCGGCAGCCTACTCCTCGACACCAATGAAAGGCACGCAGGACATAGACAACGATGCTTCTAAAAAATTTAATCTGAAAGCTATGAATGGATGAAAATTTGCAAGCCGGAGCTCGAATGTTGTCTTCAGGCTACGTGTCAAGGCCGATACAACGATCGACAAGAACTAGAATAGCCACAATGTGCTTTGACATTTCGCTCGTGCATTGCACCTCAGTTGCATATAGCCCAGGTGTGATCATCTTGATTATCGGACTCAGGAAGTGGCCATTTAAATAGAAGGGCGGACGCAACGTCTAGAAGCGGTCCGAGGGGAGTACAAGTTACACGCAGCTCCCATGGAATGTGACCGGCCAACGTAGACTGGGCATGGTGTCGAACGTGTGCAGGGGCATGAAGCAGCAGCGTGGAGATATCCGATTGTGTAGCGAAGGCGACGGCGAACAATTTCAGCGTGATTGTGCGAAGAAGCTGCTGGAGTTGTGGACTACTCTGGCAATGGGAACCATAATTAGGGTTGCGCAGTAAGTTATGACTGGAGGACGAAGCTGTGGCTCCCACTCATACGATTATGTAATCAGTTTTACTTACGGTAACCCTTGCTAGAATCACTAGGTGGAAGAGTTGTATGTACCAAGTACCCTTCAACCAGTGGTCCGAGGTGCAACGTGCAACTCCATCCGCATACTGTACATGGTCAGTAATAATTACTAACCTTCCCAAAATGTAGAGGGACCTCTGACAAACTCACCAACTCCATGCCTAGTATCTTTCGGGTGTCCGGCTGTGTTACACAGGACCCTCCATACCTGCGGCCTGCAGGCTGCCTAGTGCTGTGGATCGCCCAGCGCCCATTTCATTATGGGTATCAGATATAAAAACCCGTTCGCCGCGTTCCAGGCCCAGGGTTACTGTTCCTTGCCTTTGTCAAATCGCCCCTTCTCTCTTTTTCGATGTCTAGCGCGCTGTCAACCGTCACGCCCAAATTGTTCCGGGACCGCTCTTCCCAAATCGTCTTCGAGACTTCATCAGATGGTTCTTTAGATGCAAGGCACCTTCGCCCATTCCTCAGCACAGCGGTGGCCGAAGGTGCCATTGGCATCTCAGCCTCATATCGGGAAAATTGCCAACTTAGTGCCATCGCCTTCTCCTCTACGTCTAGGGCTCTGGTGGTACACCTTACTAGTGGTGATCTGTCCCTGTGCAGTAACGAGAGCAAGCGAAAAAGAATTATCCAAGGAAGGAGCCTCCTCCAGGAACGAATACTCTGCAATGCAAACTACCAGAAGTACACATTCAAAATGGATCGCATTGTACTTGGATGTGGCGCTGCGCATCGATGATGCAGTAGATATGCTCTCAGTGTCGTTGGGTAACAGGCGATCCCCGCAGGCGCTTTTGGATGCCTTGGGCGGCGAGTTGACTTCATATAAGTCAAACGTGAAAGCCTTATTTTTTAGTAACGAGTCACACCCCGTGTCAGATTCAGACCTTGTCCAACAAGCCTGGGCAGCTTGTCAAGCATCTACCCTCCCTCACATGGCCGTGCGCTTCCATGCGCTTGGAAGGATTAGAACGAATGCGATACCGGATGAAGTACGTGATGATGGTCATAATCAAGCTGTTCGCTCACATTTCCTCGACTCGCCTCTCCGGTACAGCATATGGCAGCCCTTGCCAATATCTCCCGTGATGGAGAGCGTTTAGATTCCTTGAAGCCACTCTCTGTGAAGAACGATGTTATGCCAGATATTACAGAGGAAATAGGAAATCTCACGCTGAATTGTAGCCGTTATCCGACTCGTATCAGAGTCTCCACTCAGCAGGTATGTTAAAAAACGATGCATTGGAGTCAGGCGTATATGAGTGCCATCTCTGTGTAGTTCCATCAGATACAAACGTGAAAGGGCGTTCAGGTGCCGGGCCGTGCTGTCCGCGTTGAGGGACGGCAGGCACAAATCGAAATTTCGAGCTCCCTGCAAGGCGACGAAATAAAGTCCGTCACAACATTTGGCAAGGCAGACCTCACGTCTGCAGAGGCTTGTCGGGAAAGCGTTATCCTCGCTATTTTAAAGGGAGAGTCTACCGTCATGTCACATCCGTTTTTCAAAGTCATATGGCTCCCAAACGATCCAATCTGCTGGCCACCATCCGACCACCTGAACCACAAGATACCGATTTGCTGCCAAGATCTCAAAGTCAATGCCTCCCAGCAGAGAGCTATCGAGAAAATCTTGTCTGCGTCGGATAAGGATCAAGTAGTACTGATTCGGGGAGCCCCAGGAACGGGCAAGACGACAGTCATGGCTGCTGCAGTCACCAGCATTATTGCATCTCCAGCTGACAGTAGTCGAACTATTTGGATAGCTGCACAATCGAACGTCGCAGTGAAAAACATCGCTGAAAAGTTTGCTAGCGTAGCTTTCTATGACTTCGTATTGCTAGTGTCGAAGGAATTTCACTTTGACTGGTGCGTATTCACATGCCTGGAAATCTCATGCTCAACACATGTCGTAGGCATAAGCATCTGTACGAGAAGCTTGAATCGCACCTCATTCGCTCTGAAATGTTCAGTCGTGACATCGTTGGCGCATCCGAGCAACTTCTCGGTGCCAGGGTCATCCTGTGCACACTAGGGATGTTGTCGAATGACCATATTGCACCCTTCGTCCATATTAATCCAGTAGACATTCTAATGTTTGACGAAGGGAGTCAGATAGAAGTCGGAAATTACCTTCCGGTTTTGCACCGCTTCATGCACACCCTGACGAAGATCGTCTTTCTCGGAGACCCCAAGCAGCGTGAGTCGTAATCATGGTTCTTTATTCATTCTGTGACGACCTTGCAGTACCACCTTATGGTCAAGAGGAGTTTTCGACACTGCAGAGCATCTTCGAAGTCAAGCACTTTCGCAAAGATGTTCTATTCTTGGATACGCAATGTAGGTCAACTGCTATTAGCTTACATACGTCGACCGACCTCTTTCCAGACCGCATGCCCGGCGCCATCGGCGACCTTATATCCCAGAAGGTCTACAATAGGAAATTGAAGACCTGTCACGAGAAGTCCGTCGGCCTCCCATGCCGCTTCGTCGATGTTCGAAGAGGACAGGAAAAACAATCAGGAAACAGTTGGGTCGTGCGTTATTTTCTTGACTCGAATGACTTTACATTGATATCAAGGTAGAATCTCTCAGAAGCACGAATTGTAGTTCAGATTGCGGGTACATACCAGGCTAAGAAGCGCGACTTTCGCATTATTACGCCGTATGACGCCCAACGCTCTCTCATTGAACACGAACTACAAGCGGCGAACGTACGTCATGAAGACAAAGTATTCAACGTAGATTCGTTTCAAGGTTTGCTGCTTTATTGCGTTTCTGCGTTTCCAAACCTAATATAGTTCCAGGGAACGAGGCAGAACATATCATCATCTCTGTGGTCAGATCTGACAAACTTGGCTTCCTGGCTGACCAGCGACGAACCAATGTCATGCTTACCCGTTGCAAAAAGACCATGGTTATATGCACGAGCCGAGCATTCATCCAGGATCCAGCAGCATCAACCCTTATTGGTCAACTTGCAACCGCTCTCGGACCGCAAGTGTGGGTAGAATGAGGAATGTCGACGCATCATGCCGCCCGAGAGCATAGTACTGCCTCGCCCGGACACTTACTTAACTGCGTACCACCTCCCCCCGTTCACAAACGCTGAAAATGTACGATCCCGAGATAGTCGTGCACCAGCTAGTTCTCCAACACCCACACCACCCCACAATCACTCATCACCATCCCGATCGCGCCGACGAAACAAATCTAAACTAACAGTAGCCTAGAGTCCACCTTACACTGAAGAATAGTGGGTTACAACGCGCGGCGGGAGTGGCAGATCATTGGCGTCCCTATGTTGGCCAGTTACAAAGACAGCACCGTGCGATATAGGGTAAAACGTCTTTATGTACTTTGGTGATGGACAACTAAGGGCCCGGGAGGTTGTTACTCGTAGGTTATGTATAGGCAGTGGTTGTTGCGTTGGGTAGTGTATATAGTATGTCTGGTTCTCGTGTGGGCTAGTCCCACGTTCTCTAGTTACCTGAAGGTTATCCCCTTCCACTGCCAGTGGAGATCGCACCAAACTGCTCTACACGTCGATAAACCTTTCTGTAGGCGATGCGCGCGCGTCGATAACTCAAAGGGCAAAACCTTGTGATTAAGAACGGGAAACGTGCATGCCCAGCGCCTTGCCTAGGCCTTGCAATTTACATTTTGTACACCAGGATACATCTTCCATACCCTCATTAGTTCTTGCAATTTGCATTCGAACACCACACTGACACGTTGACGCGAAGGAGCATGCTCGTGCAACAATGACATACCACTTTCACCTTGTGGCGTGGAGGGAACTTACGAAGCAACTACTACAAGCCCCACACAGTCAACCAATCGAAAGACTCGCCAAGCTAATAGTATGCCGGCGTCAGAACACGTCGCCATGAAGTGGGCCTCCCAGAACTATCCGCGACCAGTCGTAGATGTGCATGTCGCGTTCTCTGTATTCTTAACCCTCCATTGGTTGAAGGAATGGCTGTCGGATTGTTGCGACTGGATATATTCGATTTGAATAGTGAACATTCTGGCTCAGCCTGTCTTATACAGACAGTCGTCCGATGGTAGTGCACCATCGAAGAGTAGTACTCTGGTACGGAGACTTAGCGTAGGTAACACCGCGTGGTCCATATTCTTGGTCATTAGCCTCTCGTTCAGGTGCTGCGCCCACAGACATTTACACATTATCACAAACACACACGATGATATCTTGACGGCTTCCAAATTTTGGTTCCGGGCTGAACCCCAAATAGGTGAGGACTCTTCTATGATAATCATATACGTAAGTCACCTTGGACAGCGCTAGCGCTGGTTCACGTCACTGCATATTACCATGCACCGGTCGTGTGCGCTATGGCCAAGCGGTTGTTAAACCTGAGGGCTTTCACTTATCCTACAACCTACATAATTGTCAGGCCTTGCAGTACATACCTCGGGGTTTCTCTTCCATTTTGACTGAGAAAATTCCATGCTTGGATTGCGTCTCTCGGTCTAAGAGAACAGCCAGGTTCGACCAGAGTTCGGCAGTGAAATTCGGCCCTTGTGCAGTACAGCTTGGTGGTTCCGAGTAGTACAGCCCCGACACAGTCAACTTGTTTAAAGGGACGCGGTGAGCATGCAAGTCACATTTTCTGTTTCCCTAACGGTCCATTGAAGGAACAGTCGTCGACTGGAAGTATATACATATCTCGAGGATTCGACGGTGCCCGGTACCGGTTTAGATGCACAGCTAGTCCGAATTGAAGAGTGTCCACTTCCACGCCGACACGGGGACGGGGTAGTAAGCTCAGCTCACTCACGAGCAACTCGCAACCCAAAGGGGCAGCCTCGACAAAGAGTGACTAGTGGTTCTGTTCAGTTGCTACCCAAATCGCGCCTTCTACCTGCAGTCTGAGCCTCCTAAAGACATAAGTGTTGTACGATCGTCATAGACTAAGGGGTACTTACTAGCGCCCTGCATAAAGCAGAGTAATTTCTGAGGATTCTGGGGGTATGCGCGCGGATGTAACTTCAAACGATGTAAATACATAATCAAATTCAGGATAACATATACAACAAGATCGGCACGTAGTCACATTGTATTCTGCTCCATAATCTTCCGCTTGAGCATCTACATACTTGCAAAAGCAACCACTTCATTCCTCGTCGACCTCAGCTTCAGGAACTGACGCGGTGCTAAACTTATTACCCAGCACACTCAATTCCTCTTCCGCTTCTGCAATATTAAGTGGCGCCGGTCCTAGCTCTACCCTTCCAAAGCTGGAAGTCTCGTACGCAGGTACAACCGACCCAGGGAATGAAATGATAAGAGACCTGGGGGGAAGAATCTGGTTGGCTGCAGTGATCCGCCGTGGATCGAAGTAGTGAATGCGAGTGGGCGGGTTGGGCAGCGCCGAAGTCACGCTGCAGTGATTAGAAACTTTAAGCAAATCGAATTCAGGGCACGTCGGGACATACGTCAGGTTAATGGAAGAAACAACCTTGTTCCTCGCAGGTGCATCAAGCACATAGATACGCTTGCAGGTCCCCACGGCTGTGTAGAACATCCCGACGAAGCCTCCCTGGGGTACACGTTGTTTAGTCACGGTATGAAGGGGTTCTAGGGACCAACCTACCAATCGATCTTCAGAAAGGGTGACTACCGTCTCTCCGTCAATCTGCACGTCGGTGGTTCCCAAGGGTCCAGCCTCACTCTGCGCGAATAATACCTTCTTGTACTCGTCGCGAGTGAGACTTTTCCCGTTGAGGACCACGTCAGGGTTTTGCTTCGGAGGAGAGAATTGAGGCGTGAAGTTGCCCAGGCTGGAAGAGGGGGGACGCGGAGGAGGATACGTTCTGATGCCATAGTTGTTCTGCAGTGATCAGTGTTTGTAGGTGACGAGTCTGAGCACCAGGACGTTTGCACTCTATACCTTGGACGAGCCTGCCATTTCAAGGCTCTGGGCTTTGAAGATAACCAGTGTGCCGATGGCAAGTACGACCGTGGTCCCACCATTCCCAACTTCCATGAATCCTGTCCACCATCCCCTGAACAAAGACTCAGACACTGGAGGATGTTGGAGGCTCCATATGGAACAAACAAGTAATCCGCCTCAACTCATGATCGCCGCCCATAGAAGATCAGAAAGCACGGACTTCTATAACCGACGTCAAGTCCAAGTCAGCTGTGGCAGATACAATGGCTCATTGGCTTACAAAGGTGGCTATCCTTGCTAGACCCAATGCGATGTGTCGGTCAGGCTGTCATGACTCACCATAAATAATAATCGCATAAACGTAGAGACGATCATTTGTTGCCTCCGCTGGGCTATGCATGTGCTAGTGCCTGCGAAGAGGTCGTAAAGTGGTGAGCGTTCGTTCATCCTGTCAGAGACTGGATGGATGCAGTAGCCTAGGGTCCCAAAACCAAACACGGCACAGTACTGGCCGGCGGGTGTTGTCAGTTACCGTCCCGACACCCACCCTCATCTCAAATAACGGAAGGACAGAAACGTTAGACTGGATCCGGAACCTTAGGGGAAGACGAGTGAGCGTTCTGGACAACTGACTAGGTGTACTGTTTTGTAAATTGGCAATGATAACACACACCATCGAAGAGTACTCCAGCTCAGAGACTTGGCGTAGGTACCACCCTCACGGAATACCCGGTCACCAGCCTGCCATTCATTCCCGTGGCGTCAAAAATATTTGCTTTGGGCGCAAACTAATTTTTAGAACACGGGTGCGGTTCTTCACATGTTCACACCTGAATATGTGAATATTCGTAATATCGCGACGGGCGTCGCAAGAAGAACAATAGCGGGAACTAGTGTTGCCGCGAACCAGACCAAGTCGAAGATGTAATAACGAACTGAGCTCGGACAAAATCGCTAAACATTCGATCCAATCGTGTTGCTGCGGGTAGAGTCACTAATTACATAGATAATCAAGTATCGTCCACCTCCCAATCGTCCCAATTCGATTCAAAACTTTGCATTGCTTCGTACCACCGAACTGTACCAAACTGACGCAAAATTCGAATCGAAGTGAACTTGCTTCGAGTTGAGTTGGGTTTGACGGCAATACTAACGGCAGCCGCTGGTGGTTCGCAGATCCACAGCCGATGTTATTGTTCACACGGATTTTGGGGTCCAGAAACCTTGCTTGCAAAGCTAATTTCATCGTCTGCCTGGAGGGCTTTTTGTCGTGGCCTGGATGGACTGACTCACACAGACCTTGGCAATATGACCATCTCCATGGGGCGTTCAGGTGCGGATCTCGTATCCTTCGGGTACCCGGCCGTGACTCACTCGTGCTACACAGGATACTTCTATACTGCCTTGTGCTGTGAATCGCCCAGCGCCCATTTTCATTATGGCATCAACCATGGAGACCTGTTGCGTGCATTTCAGGGCCGTTTTCCTTACCCTCATCCAATCCCCCCCAAGTTGTCTCCCTCCCAATGTCTCCCACATTATCGACCGTCACGCCCAAATTGTTCCGGGACTGCTCTTCTCAAATTGTCTTCGAGACTTCATCAGAGGATTCTTTAGATGCAAGGCACCTTCGCTCATTCCTCAATACAGTGATGTCCGAAGGCGCCATGGGCATCTCAGCCTCGTATCGAGACAATTGCCGACTTAGTGCCATCTGTTTTTCCTCACCATCTAGAGCTCTGGTGGTACATGTCGCTAACGGTAATCTGTCTCCAAGCAGTAACCGTAGCAAGCGAAAAAGAATCATCCAAGGAAGGAACCTCCTCCAGAAGCAAATTTTCTGCAATACAAACTACCAGAAGTACGCCTTTAAAATGGATCGTATTGCCATTGCATTGTACTTGGATATGGCATTGCGAATTGATGGTGCAGTAGATATGCTGTCGGTGTCATCGGGCGATAGGCGGTCCCTGCAGGCGTTTATGGATGCGATGGGTGGCGAGTCGACTTTGCACAAGTCAAACGTGACGGCATTATTTTGCAGTAACGAGTCGCACTCTGTAACAGATTCAGACCTTGTCCAGCAAGCCTGGGCAGCATGTCAGGCGGCGATCCTCCCCCGCATAGCCGTGCGCTTCCACGCACTGAGAAGAATCAGAACGAGTACGATACCCGCGGAGGTATGTTACGTGGTCAGAATTAATCTATTTCGCTCATACAGTCTCTCCGACACAGCATGTGGCGGCTCTCGCTAAGATTTGTCGTGATGGAGAGCGTTTAGATTCCTTAAAGCCCCAGACCGTGAAGAACGATGTAGCGGAAGGCATCACAGCAAAGAAGAACAAAGTCACTTTGAATTGCAGTCGCTTTCCAACTCGCATCAGAAGGTCATCCGAACAGGTATGATACTGACGGCGTATTGAAATACCGCATAAGTGAATATATCTCTCGCATAGTACCTCCAGATAGAAACCTGCAATGGTGTTCAAGTTAGGGGTCGCGCAATCCAAGTGGAAGGACGGCAAGTGCAGATCTCACTTTCCGGTTCGCTCGGAGGCAAAGGGATAAAGTCTGTGACGACAGTTGGCAAGCCGGACCTCACGTCTGCAGAGGCTTGTCGTGAAAGCGTTATCCTTGCTGTCTTGAAGGGAGAGTCTACCCTGTTGTCACAAGCGTTCTTCAAGGCCATATGGCTTCCTAAGGATCCTCCCTCGTGGCCACCAACCGACCTTGTCAAACCCAAAATACCGATTTGTTGCCCAAGTCTCAAAGTCAATCCCTCTCAGGAGAGAGCCATCGAAAAAATCTTGTCCGCCCTACATGAGGATCGATTGGTGTTGATTCAGGGACCCCCAGGAACTGGCAAGACAACGGTCATCACTGCTGCAGTTGCCAGCATTGTTTCCTGTCCCGCTGCTAGTGGTCGGACTATTTGGATAGCTGCGCAGTCGAACGTCGCTGTGAAGAACGTCGCCGAGAAGTTTGACAAAATAGGTTTCCATGATTTCAAGCTGCTCGTCTCGGTGGAATTCCACTTTGACTGGTATGTTCTACAGAGCTGAAAGGGTCCGCCTTAATCTGGTGTAATAGGCACGAGCACCTCTATGAAAGACTCACACCATGCGTCATTCGCTCTGACTCGTTCGCTAAGAGCGTGGTTGGCGCGTCTAGGCAACTATGCGGCGCTAGGGTCATCCTATGCACCCTTAGCATGTTATCGAATGACAGCATTGCGCCCCATGTCCAAGTGAATCCAGTAGATATTCTAATTTTTGACGAGGGCAGTCAGATAGAAGTCGGAAATTACGTTCCTGTTCTCTACCGCTTTGGACGCACCCTGTCCAAGATTGCTTTCATTGGGGACCATAAACAGTGTAAGTTGAAGTTATGCACCTCGTTCATTTGTTGAACATCTTGTAGTGCCGCCTTACGGTCGTGAGGATATCTCGACACTACAGAGCATCTTCGAAGTCAAACACCTTGGCAAAAAAGCACTCTTCTTAGATACGCAATGTGAGTCAACTCTTTCCCGTTCATATGTGTCGATCGACCTCTCCAGACCGCATGCCCAGCGCTATCGGCGACTTCATATCACAGAAAGTCTACAATGGGAAGTTGAAGACCTGTCACAAGAAGTCCGTCAGTCTCCCGTGCCACTTCGTCAATGTTGAAAGAGGACAGGAAAAACAATCAGGAAAGAGCTGGATCGTACGTTACTTTCTTGGTTCCCATAACTTTACGTTGATATCAAGGTAGAATCCTTCAGAGGCACAAGTCGTAGCGCAGATCGCTGGTTCATACCAGGCTAAGGGGCTTGACTTTCGTATCATCACACCATACGATGCTCAGCGCTCTCGCATTGAACGTGAGCTGCAAACGGCGAAGGTATGCCATGAAGACAAAGTATTCAACGTGGATTCTTTTCAAGGTTTGTTACATTATCGTGTCTCTGCTCTTTCAAGTTTGACGTAGTTCCAGGGCACGAGGCAGAACACATCATCATCTCTGTAGTCAGATCGGGGAAACTTGGCTTCCTGGCTAACCAGCGACGAGCCAATGTTATGCTTACCCGTTGCAAAAAGACCATGGTTATATGCACGAGCCGAGCATTCATCCAGGGTCCAGCAGCATCAACCCTTATAGGCCAACTTGCAACCGCTCTTGGACCGCAAGCATGGGTACATGGGGATGTTCAAGGCATCATGCCGCCCGGGGGCGTAGTACCACCTCGCCCCAACATGCACTTCACTGCACACCACCTCCCTGCGTTTACCGACGTGGCAGATAAACGAACCCGAGGCAGTCATGCAGAAGCTAGTACTCCGAAATCACCCCACAATCACTCATCACCGTCCCAATCGTGCCGACGGAACACCTCTAAACGAACGGCAGCCTAAAACCCACCTTACACCAAAGGACCGTGTGTTTACGACGCATGGCGGGAATGGCGGACGATTCTATGTTAGTTACAAAGACACACGGTGCAATATAGGGCAAAACACCCTTACGTATGTACTTTCATGATAAAAAAAACTAAACAGGAGCTTCCTGCTCATGGACTCGTACAAGTACTCTGTGTAGGCACTAGTTATCGTGGCGCGTGGTAAGTTGGCTCTCGTGTGAGATGGTCCACGTTCCCAACGCTGTCCACTAACTGCCAAGATCGGTAGCGGCGCTTGCACGCCAGGTCCCCGACTCTTGATGATAATCATAGTTACTTCGGATGTTTCAGCTTACACCTTTTTCTACGATTGAAGTCATTTCATATTCACGTCATTGGGGCGTCTTTAGGCCCAGCCCGCTATACATGTTTCTACCACATTTCAGTGACCAAGTGAAGTAGTCAGGGCTCTTTGTAAGACATGCATGGTATGGGCCATGGAAGATCTTTAGAAAAGAATCATAGAATGATACACAGCCGACAAACTCAAGCTCACAGTTAACACAGTGGACATGATGATATTTCAAAGCTTTGGATAACCACGCAACGAAATTGTTGGGAGTCTCAAGGATAGATACATGTCCATGAGGATAATAAAGAGGATCATAATATAGAGGATAATCAGCAGGCTTGTGCGGGCCATCAGGAGGGCATGATACCTCGTCAAGTAGACGTGGCACGACGCACGGTTGCTTGTGAATGAACCTAGCAGATACACATCAAGATCACTAACCGAAGCAAATAAAGTATCATGACTCACATTGTACTGAGGACGAGCGAGGAGGGATCTGGTAGGAGGAAAATGCCACACACCTATTTCAAGGAGAAGCCCGTAACACGAGGAGATACATGCTGGATGCTGGATGAAAAAATTGAACGACAATGAATAGAGCGGACATGTACAAATAATGCTACCCATATTTAGTAAAAAAGTCGTGCGCATCTATTTGCATGGAGTGCACCGTGCCTGTCCATGCAAAAACCCTCCCCCACTACCGTGGGAGTCGGGGATCAGTACACTAGAATACTGTACTCAACGATAGGATCTCTGTAAGCTGGGGTCCGCGTCAAGGGACAAAACCTCACGGTTAAGAGCGGGGAACTTGTGACACCTACATGAAATGAATTGCCTATATAGGCCGCCGACCACATTGTAATTTACATTGTATATGTACCTTGAAGGTGCTAAGATACACATGCTACGGTACTCGGATTTGTTCTTGCAATTTACAACCGATCACCACGCTGAAATGTACAACGTACCACCCTCACCTCGTGGTCTGGAGGACTGTAGCCCTGACTGTGACGTCTGGGCAAAGTTATTCATTTACGAAGACGGTTGGTCCAGAACGAACCGGGATAGGTTAATGGTGCGTAACCTTTTAATTCCATTGCTACTTCCGTGTCGTGCTTAACCTGCGGAGGGCAGCATAATATGTATCTGATGGTCTTAGGAGCCGGGCACTCGTGCAGACGTAACTTCAAAGGACACAGGTACTCATATATCAAGTTTAGGAATCAAACATACAACAAGATCGGTACATAGTCACATATTCCCTTCCATCATCTTCCGCGTGACCATTTACGTATTTGCGGAAGCAACCACTTCATTCCTCGTCAACTTCAACATCGGGGACTGAAGCAGTGCTGAATTTATTCCCCAACACACTCAATTCCTCTTCCGCTTGCTCGGTATTAAGGGGTGCCGATCCTAGCTCTACCCTTCCAGAGCTAGAACTTTCGTTCGCAGGTACAACCGACCCAGGGAATGAGACGATAAGAGACCAGGGGGGAAGAACCTGGTTGACTGCAGTGATCCGCCGCGGATCGAAGTAACGAATGCGAGTGGGTGGGTTAGGCACCGCCGACGTCACGCTGCACAGTAATTAGAAATTTCAAGCAATTTGAATCCAGAGCACGCCGGGACATACGTCAGGTTAATGGAAGAGACAACCTTGTGCCTTGCAGGTGCGCCGAGCACATAGATACGCTTGGAGGTTCCTACAGCTTTGTAGAACATCCCGACGAAGCCTCCCTAAGATAGGCATTGATTAGTAACTGCATGAAGAGGTTCCAGGGCCCAACCTACCAATCGATCTTCAGAAAGGGTGACTGCTGTCTCTCCCTCAATCTGCACGTCCGTAGTTCCCAAGGGTCCAGCCTCACTCTGCGCGAATAACACCTTCTTGTACTCGTCGCGAGTGAGACTTTTCCCATTGAGGACCACGTCGAGGTTTTGGGCGAAAGTAATGTCAAAAATCCTGTCAAACCTGTCTGAGGTTTTGCTTCGGAGGAGAGAATTGAGGCGTGAAGCTGCCCAGACTGGAAGAGGGGGGACGCGGGGGAGGACACGTTCCGATGCCATGTTGCTCTGCAGTGATCAGTGTTTGACTGTTTGGTGGGTGATGAGTCTGAGTACCAGGACGTTTGTGCTTTATATCCTGGACGAGCCTGCCATTCAAGGCTCCGGACTTTGAAGATAACCGGTGTGCCTATGGCAATACGACTGTGACCACATCAGAATTCAGAATTCCCAACTTCCATAAGTCCTGTCCATCATGCCCTGACCAGAGACTTGGACACGAGTGTCTGAAATTATGTGAACACTTTCCGGTGGCCGCGTTCTCCATTACCGGTTTACAGAACTGGGGGAGATTAGGAGCACCATATGGAACGAACGAGCAAACCGCCTCAACTCGATGATCGCCGTCCACAGGAGATCAGAAAGCACGTACTTCCATAATTCCACCGACGTCAAATGCAAGACAATTGTCGAGAGATGCAGAGTCCTGATGCAGATCCAGTGCAATGTCTTAGGCACGACTTACGATATAGAATCACATACACGTAGAGATGATTATTTTAGGACCATTGACGTATCCGCTGGGCTATGCATGTGTCAGAGCCTGTGAGAGCATAAAACAGTGAGCGTGCATTAATCCTGTCAGAGTCCTGATGGAATGTAAATACTGCAAAACTTGCGTATAACAAATTCGTTATGGACAAACTTACATAGAAGGATCTGCATCCCCACAGCAATTGACCGGGTATTGTCAACTAGCGTCCCGACATCAAACTTAACAGACAATCTGTTATTTCAAACACGTCCAAGGCCGCAGCGCAGCATTGCAAGGGTCACAAAAAGCTGAAGCTAGACGAAACCATGGTTTAAGAACTCACACGAAGACATACTGATAACAAATGCAATCTTGGGAGGGTGCTCCCGGTTTTCTAATCTGGTTGTTGCCAACTCCAAGTTTCAATTTGAATTCTGTCTATACCCAGCTTCAGATGTGTTGTTCCCTAAATCAGTAGCTATAACAGCCGAGACGTCAGTTGGGCGCGAACATCTTCGTCGAACGCGCACGGGCCGGCTTCACGGAATACCCGCACGCAGCTGGATCCACTTCTCTTGTCCACACAGTAACATCTAGTTAATCCAATTGTGCGGGGTCCGAGATAAGCATACTAGAATGTTCCATAGCATGCGCGGCCGGCAAGCCCATCCTTTGTCATGGCAGTTCATCGTGGTGTGCATGAGCGCCGCTGGAAGAGACCTATCGCCTGGTGGCCATGCGGTTGTCATTGGGTCCATCCCACAGTCTGACAGGTTTGTATGCATTTCGGGTGTTCCTCTCCAATGAGTAATTTCGTACCGAGAAAACGTATCTCTCACGTTGAGTGTTGCGGTTAAAGCGCAACCCCCACCTAGTTGCGAGAGCCGATTCGAATATCAATATCGAAGGTGGATGCGTATTGATCACCCCTACGCCGAACTCGACGTGCACGAAAGGCGTGCTGTAACAGAATATTCTGAGTTTCTGACAGACTCCTTATCGCGGTAGATTATATGACTGAGTGCTTCCCCTCTGACCACAAGTACAATACGTAAGTGCAGCGTGCTGTTTGCCCTCACTCACGGGTCCTGCCGGATGGCATGCCAGGGAAACAGTACTACTACTCTGGGTTCTGCGCAAACTTTGCGACAGACAGAGTCCATCTAGCTCTGAGTACTCTGTCACTCTGCCTTTAAAAACTCGAAGCGTTTATGAGAAACGAGATAAGGACCATAAGGGCAAAGTCAGTCGGATATATCAATTACGTCCTCCTGATGCCCGTCGATTCCAGTCAATTCACTTTCAAATTGGTCTTCAGCACATGCACCGCCAACCTCGGAGTCCGATGACGAAATGAGGATGACAGCTGAGTCACGCGACAAGTGACTTTTCGTCGGTTTGGGCTGAGTCGACAACGGTGGACGAGGTGAAGCGCGAGTGCGCTTTGGCAATTGTGTCGACAGTGGCGGATAAGATGACACTTCCCTACAGGCCGAGGAATCTCCAGTGTCACTATCACTTCGCTTTCGTATACTATTCGAGACTGGCTGTATTGCGCTGTTGGATAAACCGGGCTGAGTTGATAAGGCTCTCGCCTTTCCTTTGTTACTTGCATATCGTGGTCCGGACGCGAAGGATGTTTCAGTAGGTGCCAAGGCTTGCCTCTCAGCCTCCTCCACTTGGGCCAGAAAATCGTCGTCGAAATCCATGTCCATAGAGAACGAGTCATGTGGTTCCAGCGATGACCCAGTGCTCGTAGCTGAACGAACTTTTGGGTCGGCACCCCGCAAAGGGGCGAAGTTCGAGGAAGACATCAAGGTGGCCCCTAGGCTGTTCCAGTTTGCTGGATTTGGTTTCGTCGGCGACACGGTATGAGTCCCAGCGCTTGCCTTAGCTGTCGCGCCTGCTGCTCTGTTGGGACCTTCATCGAAAGCCTTGAATGCATCAGATTCGTCGCTGTCCCACGTAAAACCAAATTCGTCATGTTGTTGGACACGGACCGGGGAAAGACCGATATCTGGAACCGGCGTGGATGTCGCTTTCCCCCTTTCCGGAGACGGGAAGTGAAGTGACGTTTGTTGCTGCGTAATGGTAGACGCGGTATACGTTGTGGCAGGGTTAGACCCCATACCAATACTGGCTGACTGTGCAGTAGTATTTGAAGTGGGCATCATGTGCCTAGGCACATCATTTACCGAGTCTCTTATTGCAGGTTTAGGTGGTTTAGCAGAGCCGATCGCCCGAGTCTCGATCTGGTTCAATGCATCTATCACGGCTGGGTCAATCTCGTCATCCTCGTACATGTCATCAAGGTCTCCAGGTGGAGCAGCTTGACGAAGTGGCTCAGTCTGGTGTGTCAGGACAACAGTGGCCGGAGGAGGCGTGACGGGAGCGGGTTGGCGAGGTTGGGTTTCGACTTGTCGTGGAGCCTCGGGCTCTGGGTCTGGACGTCTGGGAACAGGGCACTCAATGTAGTTTCATGCATCTTGACCAAAGAGAATGTCATATCACTTACCCTAACCTCTTTCTGAGTCCCTTCAAAAATACTTCTACCCTGTGAGCGTCATGATCCTCCGTGCGGTAGCCTTTAAGTGTTACGTTGGAAGGTTCTAGGAAAGCGATTCCATTCCGGATGGGAGTGGAGGTCAGGTGCATCTAGGAGCATGTGTCACTGCATAAGAGAGACGGGGGATACAACATAACCAATGGACAACACAAAGAACATACCTTGAAACCTAGTGGTGTGTCCCCGAGCACCATATCAGGCATGGACCTAAATTCTATCGCCTGGAAAAGGGTGTGCCCGTCCGACAACTCAAAGCGAAGCATGCCACGGGGAAAACGTGGAATGGGACCTTGGTCTTCGTCTTGTTGGCCTTGGTCCTGACGATCCTGAGGTTCAACGGCCAAACCGAGGTCGGCGCGGTCGAGGCGCGTCTGATGAATGTTTAGGAGACTAAATGCAGAATGCGCGATTTCGGTGATAGACCTAATTTCGACCAACAACGGGACAGGACCGGTGGTGTGTCTTTGTCGAGGCTGTCCCTTTGGCTTGCGAGTTACTCGTGAACTAGGCTTACCGCCCCGTCCCCGTGGTCGACGTGGAAGTGGACGCTCTTCAATTCGGACCAACTCTGCATCCAAACCGGTACCAGACACCATCGAATCCTCGAGATTGGATTGAAGAAGCTGTGCCTCGACGTAAGTGATGAAGTCGTGGAAGTCAGTAGAGGGTGATATGTTGTATGTACTCGATATCCAGTCGCAACAATCCGACAGCCATTCCTTCAACCAATGGAGGGTTAAGAAGACAGAGAACGCGACATGCAAACTCACCGCATCTACGACTGGTCGCGGATAGTTCTGGGAGACCCACTTGGCGACGCGTTCTGGCGCTGGCATACTATTAGCTTAGCGAGTCCCCCGATTGGTTGACTGTGTGGGGCTTGTAGTAGTTGCTTCGCAAGTTCCCTCAAGGCCACAAGGTGAAAGTGGTACTTCATTGTTGCACGAGCATGCTCCTTCGCGTCGACGTGTCAACGTGGTGTTCGAATGCAAATTGGAAGAACTAGTGAGGGTATGGAGGATGTATCCTGGTGTACAAAATGTAAATTACAGGGCTTAGGCAAGGCGTTGCATGCACGTTTCCCGTTCTTAACCGCAAGGTTTTGCCCTTTGAGTCATCGACGCGCGCGTATCGCCTATAGACAAGTTTATCGACGTGTAGAGCAGTTTAGTGCGATCTCGACTGGCAGTTGGAGGGGATAACCTCCAGGTAACTAGAGAACGTGGGACTAGCCCACACGAGAGCACTACCTAACGCAACAACCACTGCCTATACCATGAGTAACAAACTGCCGGGCCCTTAGTCGTCCATCATCAAAGTACATAAAGACGTTTTACCCTATATCGCACGGTGCTGTCTTTGTAACTGGCCAACATAGGGACGCCAATGATCCGCCACTCCCGCCGCGCGTTGTAACCCACTATTCTTCGGTGTGAGGTGGACTTTAGGCTACTGTTAGTTTAGACTTGTTTCGTCGGCGCGATCGGGATGGTGATGAGTGATTGTGGGGTGGTGTGGGTGTTGGAGAACTAGCTGGTGCACGACTATCTCGGGATCGTATATTTTCAGCGTTTGTGAACGGGGGGAGGTGGTATGCAGTTAAGTAAGTGTTCGGGCGAGGCAGTACTATGCTCCCGGGCGGCATGATGCGTCGACACTGCTCATCTACCCACGCTTGCGGTCCGAGAGCGGTTGCGAGTTGGCCGATAAGGGTTGATACTGCTGGTCCCCGGATGAATGCCTGGCTCGTGCATATATCCATGGTCTTTTTACAACGGGTAAGCATGACATTAGTTCGTCGTTGGTTAGCCAGGAAGCCAAGTTTGTCCGATCTGACCACAGAGATGATGATATGTTCTGCCTCGTTCCCTGGAACAATATTGGGCTTGGAAATGCAGAAGCGTAACAGAGCAACAAACCTTGAAATGAATCTACGTTGAATACTTTGTCTTTATGATGTACATTCGCTGCTTGTAGTTCGTGTTCAATGAGAGAGCGTTGGGCGTCGTATGGTGTAATAATGCGAAAGTCACGGCTCTTAGCCTGGTAGGAACCGGCAATCTGCACTACAATTCGTGCTTCTGATGGATTCTATCTTGATATCAATGTAAAGTCATTGGAGTCAAGAAAGTAACGTACGATCCAGCTGTTTCCTGATTGTTTTTCCTGTCCTCTTCGAACATCGACGAAACGGCACGGGAGACCGACGGACTTCGCGTGACAGGTTTTCAGTTTCCCATTGTAGACCTCCTGGGATATAAGGTCGCCAATGGCGCACGGCATGCGGTCTGGAGAGAGGTCGGTCGGCATATGTAAGTCAAGAGGAGTTGTCCCACATTGCGTATCCAAGAATAGAACTTCTTTGCGAAGGTGCTTGACTTCGAAGATGCTCTGCAGTGTCGAAAACTCCTCTTGACCATAAGGTGGTACTGCAAGGCCGTCACAAAACGAACAAAGAATCGTGATTACGACTCACGCTGCTTGGGGTCTCCAATAAAGACGATCTTCGTCAGGGTGTGCATGAAGCGGTGCAAAACCGGGAGGTAATTTCCCACTTCTATCTGACTCCCTTCGTCAAATATCAGAATGTCCACTGGATTGATATGGACGAAGGGTGCAATATGGTCATTCGACAACATCCCTAATGTGCACAAAATGACCCTGGCCCCGAGAAGTTGCTCGGACGCGCCAACGATGTCACGACTGAACATTTCAGAGCGGATGAGGCGCGATTCAAGTTTCTCGTACAGATGTTCATGCCTATGACACGTGTTGAGCAGGAGATTTCGAGGCAGGTGAATACGCACCAGTCAAAGTGAAATTCCTTCGACACAAGCAATGCGAAGTCATAAAAATCTACGCTAGCAAACTTTTCAGCAATGTTCTTCACCGCGACGTTCGATTGTGCAGCTATCCAGATGGTCCGACTACTGTCAGAGGGAAACGGAATAATGCTGGTAACTGCAGCAGCGATGACCGTTGTCTTGCCCGTTCCTGGAGCTCCCTGAATCAGTACCACTCGATCCTTATCCGAGGCAGACAAGATTTTCTCGATGGCTCTTTCCTGGGAGGCATTGACTTTGGGGTCTTGGCAATAAATCGGTATCTTGGGGCTCGGGTGGTCGGATGGTGGCCAGCAGATTGGATCGTTTGGGAGCCATATGGCTTTAAAAAATGGATGTGACATGACGGTAGACTCTCCCTTCAAAATAGCGAGGATAACGCTTTCCCGACAAGCCTCTGCAGACGTGAGGTCTGCTTTGCCGAATGTTGTCACGGACTCTATTTCGTCGCCCTGGAGGGAACCCAAAATTTCGATTTGTGCCTGTCGTCCCTCAACGCGGACAGCACGGCCCGGCACTTGAACGCCCTTCAGGGTTTGTATCTGGAGGAACTACACAGAGATAACATTCATATACGCCCTGACTCCGATACATCGTTTTTAACATACCTGCTGAGTCGAGGCTCTGATACGAGTCGGATAACGGCTACAAGTCAACGTGAGATTCCCCGTTTCCCCTGTGATATCTGGCATAACATCGTTCTTTACAGAAAGTGGCTTCAAGGAATCTAGAAGTTCTCCATCACGGGAGATCTTGGCAAGGGCTGCCATATGCTATACCGGAGAGACGAGACGAGGAAATGTGAGCGAACAGCTTTATTGTGACCACTGTCACGTACTTCATCCGGTATCGCATTCGTTCTAATCCTTCCGAGCGCGTGGAAACGCACGGCCATGTGAGGGAGGCTAGATGCTTGACAAGCTGCCCAGGCTTGTTGGACAAGGTCTGAATCTGACATGGGGTGTGACTCGTTACTAAAAAATAAGGCTTTCACGTTTGACTTATATAAAGTCAACTCGCCACCCAAGGCATCCAAAAGCGCCTGCAGGGATCGCCTGTTACCCAACGATACTGAGAGCATATCTACTGCACCATCGATGCGCAGCGCTACATCCAAGTACAATGCGATCGCAATGCGATCCATTTTGAATGTGTACTTCTGGTAGTTTGCATTGCAGAGAATTCGTTCCTGGAGGAGGCTCCTTCCTTGGATAATTCTTTTTCGCTTGCTTTCGTTACTGAACAAGGACAGATCACCACTAGTGAGGTGTACCACCAGAGCTCTAGACGTTGAGGAGAAAGCGATGGCACTAAGTTGGCAATTTTCCCGATATGAGGCTGAGATGCCAATGGCACCTTCGGCCACCGCTGTACTGAGGAATGAGCGAAGGTGCCTTGCATCTAAAGAATCATCTGATGAAGTCTCGAAGACGATTTGGGAAGAGCAGTCCCGGAACAATTTGGGCGTGACGGTCGACAGCGCGCTAGACATCGAAAGAGAGAGAAGGGGCGATTTGACAAAGGCAAGGAACAGTGACCCTGGAACGCGGCGATCAGGTTTTTATATCTGATATCCATAATGAAAATGGGCGCTGGGCGATCCACAGCACTACGCAGCCTGCAGGTATGGTGGGACCTGTATAACACGATAAATGAGTCACAGCCGGACACCCGAAAGATACTAGCCATGGAGTTGATGACTTTGTCTACGTTTTGGGAATGTTAGCACCTGTTACTGTCCATGTCCAGTATGCAGATGGAGCTGCACCTCGGACCACTGGTCGAAGGGTGTAATATTGGTCCATACAGCTTCCACGTAATAAGTGACTCTGGCAAGGGACGGTCACATTGCATAATTGTAAGAGCCACAGCTTCGTCCTCCAGTCACAACTCACTGCGCAACCCTAATTATATGGTTCCCATTGCCGGAATAGTCTACAGCTTCAGCGGCTTCTCCGCACAATCACGCTGAAATCCTTCACCGTCGCCTTCGCTACGCAATCGGATGTCTCCACGCTGTTGCTTCATGCCCCCTACACACGTTCGATACCATGCCTAGTCTGCGTTGGCTGGTCACATTGCAGGGGAGCTGCGTGTAACTTGTACTCCTCTCGGACCGCTCCGTCCTGCTATTTAAATGGCCACTTCCTGAGTCCGATGATTAAGATGACCACACCTGGGCTATATGCAACTGAGGTGCAATGCACAAGCGAGATGGCAAAGTAAATCGTGGCTATTCTAGTTCATGTCGATCGTTATATCGGCCTTGACACGTAGCCTGAAGACAACATTCGAGCTCCAGCTTTGAAATTTCTACCCATTAACGGCTCTCAGATTTAATTATTTAGAAGCATCGTTGTCTACGTCCTGCGTGCCTTTCATTGGTGTCGAGGAGTAAGCGCTAAGCTGCCGCTGAATGAAATGCATCTGACAAAATCACTCTCGGCACGACCGCTACGCGCTAATACTTTAGTATTAGAAGTAGACTCAGAAGATAGTAGCAGATACAGCGATGTGTCGTGGATGGTATATCAAGGAATGATCCATGGAACTCATAAGTAGCGGGGGTTGGTTTGAGCAGCAGGCTCTCGACAACACGACCTAATAGTTCAATCGAGCACCGAGTCAGCTTAGGTGAGGAAATTGACGAAGGTTCAAAATCAAAACAGCGAGATTGAGAACAGCTGCTAGAAGCCTTTGGTATCACAAGCTTCAGGAGTAGGAGTCGCAGAAAAAGGATTAGTGTCTGGTCGTGCCACGAGGTCAGCCATGGAATGGGAAACTTCCAACAAACAACCTCAGCACGTCAATGAGGACGTTGGGGAAACAGTGGTCGCAGGACCTACTGTGAACGCAGTCTGTCGGTGCAGAATATTCTGGTACAGCACGGGGACTCAACACACCATCCACCTTCGATGTTAACTTCGACTCCAATGGATGTAGGGATGGGATCTGCCGCACTTGATAAACTGACTTAGTACGCCAAACATCTTTCTTCGCTGATGGCCGCGTTGAAGGTAGGAGCAGACGTATCTAGAAGTCGAATCGCATCTTTCGGTCTAGGAGAATAGCCAGGTGTGAAATTTGCTCAGTGAAAAAGGAAGAGAAGACCCGAGATGTGTGCAGGCCTGACAGTCCATCGCGCGCGCAACCGGTGAGCTCATCCTTGTCAAGGCAGTTCACCGTGGCATGCATCAGCGCTGATCCAGGTGACATGTAGATAGGAGAAGTGAGTCCGTAATGTTTGACCGCGCAGCACTGCATCCGTGTTCTAGAAAGAACTTCGCGCCCAAGCAGATACGTTCGACGTCATGCCAGGAATGAACGTGAGAGGCTAGTGACCGAGAGTATGGACCGCGTGGTGGTACTGCGCTAAGTCTCCATACCGGAGTACTACTCTTCGATGGTGCGTTATCATTGCCAATGTACAAGACAGCTTACCTGGTCAGTTGTCTGTAACAGGCCCAGAATGTTCATCATTCAAATCGAATATCGGAGTTAAAGGCCTGAGTTTTCTTACTAGTACCTCTTCCCATAGAGTTTGGATCCCGTCTGACTTTCTATCCTTCGTTATTTGAAACGAGTGTGGGTGTCGGGACGGTAGCTGACAATACCCGGTTGTTGTATTTGTTCACAGCAGTTCTACAACAATATTACATCCCATCGAGTCCGACAGGATGAATGAACGCTCACCGATTTATGACTTCACAGCAATCGTACCTGTACGTGTATCTGATTCGATATGGTGAGTCTTGACCAAGGCGTCGTGCTGAATCTGGTAAGTGCAGCTATCTATTCAAACCATCATCTCCCACAGCTATCTTGTAGTTGACGTCGGTGGAATTATGGAAGTACGTGCTTTCTGATCTCCTATGGGTGGCGATCGGGTTTGAGGTATTTTACTCGTTTATTCCGTATCGAGCCATTCATCTCCTCCAGTTCTGTAAACCGTCACCTCCGGGAGAACGTAGGTGCCGGAAAGTGTCCACGGTTTTCTGAGACCCGTATCTGGCTCGCTGGCCAGGGCATGATGGACAGGATTCATGGAAGTTGGGAAAATGGGGTCAAGGTCATACAAGCCATCGGCACACCGGTTATCCTGAAGGCCCAAAGCCTTGAAATAGCAACCTCGCCCAAGATATAAAGCACGAACAACTTGCTGCTCAGACTCATCACCTACGAACACCGATCACTGCAGAATAGCTATGGCATCAGAACGTGTCCTTCCCCGCGTCCCTCCTCTTCCAGTCTGGGCAGCTTCACGCCTCAATTCTCTCCTCCGAAGCAAAACCTCAGACAGGTTCGACAGGATTTTTGACGCTACTTTCGCCGAAACCCTCGACGTGGTCCTCAATGGGAAAAGTCTCACTCGTGACGAGTACAAGAAGGTGTTGTTCGCACAGAGTGAGGCCGGACCCTTGGGAACTACGGACGTGCAGATTGAGGGAGAGACAGTAGTCACCCTTTCTGAAGATCGATTGGTACGTCTGACCTGGGACTCTTCGTACCGTGACTAAACAACATGTACCTCAGGGAGGCTACGTCGGAATGTTCTACACAACTGTGGGGACCTGCAAACGTATCTTTGTGCTCGGCTCACCTGCGAGGAACAAAGTCGTCTCTTCCGTTAACCTGACGTATGTCCCAACGTCGGATTCACAGTCACCTAAAGATTCTAATAACCGTGTAGTGTGAAGTCAGCAGTGCCTAACCCGCTCACCCGCATTCGCTACTTCGATCCAAGGCGGATTACCGCAGTCAACCAGGTTCTCTCCCCCAAGACTCTTATCGTCTCATTCCCTGCGTCGGTTGTACCTGCGAACGAGACCTCCAGCTCTGGAAGGGTAGAGCTAGGACCGGCACCCCTTAATGTAGAGCAAGCAGAGGAGGAATTGAGTGTGTTGGGGAGTAAATTCAGCACTGCTTCTGTCCCCGAAGCTGAGGTTGACGAGTGAAGTGCTAGCTGAGTTGGCCACGCAGAAGTTGATGGCTGGGAATATGTGGCTATATACCGATCATGTTGTATGCTCGAATCCTGAACTTGACGTATGTTTCTGGGTCATTTGAAGCCACATCCACACGAATACTTCGCTCCCTGGCAGCACCGTCAGATATTGTTCTGCCCTCTGCGGGTGCTAAACATGCCATAACTTTCGAGGATACAGTAGCAGCTTCATCGTTTTCCATATCAGCCACATGGTACGCAAGGCAACCTGATAAATAGTCCACCGATGTTAACTCCAATGCAGTTAAAGCAGCTCGGCGCCTGGCGGGATGACAGTGGCATGTGTAGCCACGTCTTTTTGCCTTCGCTAGTCAGTGATGAAGTCACTAGTCACTGTCCACTTGGAAAGCAGAGTCACTTGCATGCTTTCACCTGGCGCATGGGCCCAGCCTACGCCGGGTTATCCGTTACACTAATGGGCTGCCTTAGCGATGCGACACTTTCAAGACGGCTGGTACGACTTTCGCTGTCGGTGCCAGATTCATATCAAGCCCTCTCGGGCTTTAGTCGGCACCACCTTGGTTCTGAGCTGCCGGGCAGTTGCCGCCCTGGACAAAAACGCTGGCACGAACCCTGTGATCAGGAAGTTCAGCAACGTCGGCATAATACTCGTTTGGGGCACGTTGTAACGAGATAGGGCCTGGTAAACTCACTGCACGATCATCGCAACGACGTGCCAACATCGTGGCCAACTGGTACATTACAGTGTTACCGACGCCTTAGGCAATTCATTTTAGAAATTACACGTTTTTCACTCTTGATCGCAAGGTTTTACCCTTGGTATGATTTCGACAATCATAACCTTCAAGTAGGTAGATCTGATAAAGAACATGGTAGAGCCAGCCCTACTACCCGACAAGACGCCTAGTACTGTAGCAAACATCCGTTTTAGTTATTATTGAAATATGCAAGGCCCTATATTGTACCATGCTATCTCTGTAGATAGCTAACAGTGGAACCTCAATGGTCCGCGGATCTTTGAGATAGGCTGCATGCTATTGTTATTTCCGAGCTTTCCGTCGGCGTGATCGCGAAGGTGATGAGCGATTATGGGGTGTTTTCGGAGATCCAGCTGGTGCGTGACTACCTCGGGTTCGTTTGTCTGCAACGTTTGTGATCGTGGGGAGGTGGCGTGCGGTTGGGAGAGTGTTAGGGCGGGGTGGTACTAAGCCCTTGGGCAGCGTGATATGTGAAGCATCCCCATTTACCCATGCTTGTGGTCCACAAGCGGTAGCAAGTTCGCTGATAAGAGTTGATGCTGCTGGACCCTGGATGAAGGCTCGACTCGTGCAAATATGCATTGTCTGTTTGCAGCGGGTAAGCATGACGTTTGTTCGCTGCTGGTTAGCCAGGAAGCCAAGTTTGTCCGATCTGACCACAGAGATGATGATGTGTTCTGCTTCGTGCCCTGGAACTAGCTTAAGCTTGGAAAGGCAGAAACATGATAAAGGAGCAAACCTTGAAATGAATCTACGTTGAATACCTTGTCTTCGTGACGTACGTTCGCCGCTTGTAGCTCACATTCAATGAGAGAGCGCTGGGCATCGTATGGTGTGATGATACGAAAGTCAAGCCCCTTAGCCTGGTATGCACCGGCGATCTGCACCACAGCTCGTGCCTCGGAAGGATTCTACCTCGATATGGATGTGAGGACATTGAAATGAGGAATGTAACTTACGATCCAACTTTTTCCTGACTGTGTTTCCTGTCCTCGTTCAACATTGACAAAGCGGCACGGTAGACTGACGGAGTTCTCGTGATAGGTCTTCAACTTCCCATCGTAGACTTTTTGTGATATGAGGTCGCCAACGGCGCTCGGCATGCGGTCTAGGTAGGTCAGTCGACATGTATGAGCCCGAAGAGGTTGACTCGCATTGCGTATCTAAGAGTAGTACTTCTTTGCGAAGGTGTTTGAATTCGAAGATGCTCTGTAGTGTCGGGATCTCTTCTTGACCGTAGGGTGGGACTGCAAGGCGTTTAACAGGTGAACAAGGTAGCTGACTCCAGCTCACGTTGTTTATGGTCACCAATGAAGGCAATCTTGGATAGGGTGCGTCCAAAGCGGTGGATAACCGGAACGTAGTTTCCGACTTCTATCTGACTGCCCTCATCAAAAATTAGAATATCTACAGGATTCAATTGGGCATAAGGGGCGATGCGATCATTTGACAACATGCCCAGCGTGCACAGGATGACCCTAGCACCGCACAGTTGTCTAGACGCGCAGCCTACACCCCTACTGAACGAGTCAGAGCGAATGATGCATGGTGCAAGCTCCTCATAGAGGTGCTCGTGCCTGAAGCACCTGATTAAGGTGAAATCTTGGAATCATATAGGAACATACCAGCCGAAGCGGAATTCCTGTGCCACCAGTAGCCTGAAATCATGGAAACCAATTTTGTCAAACTTCTCGGCGACATTCTTCACGGCAACGTTCGATTGCGCAGCTATCCAAATAGTCCGACGACCAGCATCGGGAGAAGAAATAATGCTGGTAACTGCGGCAGTGATGACCGTCGTCTTTCCGGTTCCTGGGGGCCCCTGAATCAGTACTACCCGATCTTCATGTGAGGCAGACAGGATTTTCTCGATTGCCTTTTCCTGAGAAGGATTCACTTTGAAATTTGGGCAACAAATCGGTATTTTGGGGTTTGCAAGGTCTGTTGGTGGCCATGATGGAGGAGTCCTCGGAAGCCATATGGCCTTGAAGAATGGCTGTGACAACAGATTGGATTTATTCTTCAAGACAGCAAGGATAACGTTCTCGCGAGAAGCCTCTGCCGACGTGAGGTCTGGCTTGCCAACTGTCGTCACAGACTTTATCTCCATACCACGGAGGGCACCGGAAAGCGAGATTTGCACTTCCCGTCCTTCAACACGGACGGCACGACCCTTGACTTGAACACCACTGCATGTTTCTATTTGGAGGAACTATGCGAAAGACATATTCACATGTGCGAGACTTCAATACACTGTCAGTATCATACCTGTTGGTGTGAGGTCCTGATGCGAGTTGGATAGCGACTGCAAGTCAAGGTGACTTTATTCTTCTTTGCTGTGATGCCTTCCGCTACGTCGTTCTTCACAGTTTGCGGTTTTAAGGAATTTAAACGGTCTCCATCACGACAGATCTTGGCAAGAGCGGCTAGATGCTGTGCCGGAGAGACTGTAAGTGAAGACATCAATTCTGACCATGGAACATACCTCTGTTTCTATCGTATCGGTTGTAATTCTTCGCAGCGCGTGGAAGCGCACGGCCATGTGAGGGAGGGCAGCAGCCTGACAAGCTGCCCAGGCTTGCTGGACAAGGTCCGAATCCAGCAAAGGGTGGAATCCGTTGCTGAAAAATAATGCTGTCACGTCCGACTTGCGTAACGTCGACTCGCCACCCATTGCATCCATAAGCGCCTGCAAGGATCGTCTATCGCCAGATGACACCGAGAGCATATGCACTGCGCCATCAATCCGCAACGCCATGTCCAAGTACAATGCAATCGCAATACGATCCATTTCAAAGGCATACTTCTGGTAGTCTGCGTTGCAGAGAATTTGTTTCTGGAGGAGGCTCCTTCCTTGGATAATTCTTTTTCGCTTGCTTTCGGTACTGCCTGAAACACCACCACTTACGTGTACTACCAGAGCTCTAGATGGTGAGGAGAAAGCAATGGCACTAAGTTGGCAATTTTCCCGATACGAGGCTGAGATGCCGATGGCACCTTCGGCCATCACTGTACTGAGGAATGAACGAAGGTGCCTTGCATCTAAAGAATCATCTGATGACGTCTCGAAGACGACTTCGTCAGAGCAGTTTTGGAACAATTTGGGTGCGACAATCGATAATGGGTGAGACATAGGGAGGGAGGCGGGAGGGGGAATTTGGCGGCGAGGGCAAAGAATAGAGAACCTGAAATGCGGTAACAAGCTCTTATATCTGATGTCCGTAATGGAAATGGGCACTGGGCAGTTCACAACACTAGGCAACATGCAGGTATGCACGTGGTGATGCACTTCCACCCAGTGGTTCAAAAATATCATTATACCTATGGTTCCCCCCGGTAGCACCTGACAGAAGTAAAGTCCATTGTATGGGAGTAAGGAGTTACACGTCACCTTCTCCGTTGTCAGCCTTGCATCGACATCATGTGGATACATTCCAGGCAGTTCCGCGTGGCTTGTGGCTCCCTGTTCAGTCCTTCTTTCTGGCGTTATCTTCTCGCTGCCTCATGTTCGTCCTTCTATTTAGATGGCCGCTTATCGCCCCTCCGGAGTCCGTTGATCGAGGTTGCTAGATCTTTGTTACACAGTGGCGGTTTCAATGTTTTCACACACTCTAAAGAGTATTGGAAAGTGAAAATGCAATGTTTTATTATGATTCAAATTAAAGGGCTCTCACAAGATTTTATTCCGAGAAGATTTAGGATTTTTATTACCAGTCTATACTGGGAGAAACATTAGATATCCATCCAAAGACAATTGAAAATTATATATTGCATGAATGTCATAAGGTTATTGACAATAATATCTGCCCAATATGCTTTAGAGCGTGAGAAAATATTGAACCCTTGTTCCTCATTGGCTGCTTCAATATTTTCTCACACTCTAAAGAGTATTGGGCAGATATTATTGTCAATAACCTTATGACATTCACACAGTATATAATTTTCAATTGTCTTAGGATGGATATCTAATGTTTCTCCCAGTATAGACTGGTAATAAAAATTCTAAATCTTCTCGGAATAAAATCTTGTCAGAGCCCGTTAATTTGAATCATAATAAAACATGTCATTTTCGCTGTCGAATACTCTTTAGAGCGTGTGAAAATATTGAAGCCGCCACTGTGTTAGTTTTGAGGGTGAGGCACAACACATTGTACAACTAAGACAAACTAACCATATCACATGCGTTTACGTAAACATTTCCACTGCCACGCTCATTTTAACGGGCACGCGCTGTGCGCATTTCAGTACTGGCAGTGTCAACGAATAACCACACATGAACACTTTGGTATCAGAGTGAACTTCCAAGTTTGCGAGGCGGAATGAAGGTGTTAGGCTAGGCCGCCGGGAGGAAGTACATAATCTCCTGCGAGCGCAGTCTGCGTAGAATGTTTTGGTACCCGTCTTTTGTGTACGTTTGAGGCTCCGAGTCAACACGGGATCCGCGTTCGCTTCGACTCTGATAACTGGGAGAGCAAGGTCTGCTGCGCTCAATTTGCAATACTACTTAGCATGTCAGACATGTTTTCCCACTGATGCAGCCGTGCTGAGTGTAGGAAGTGTATAGCAGCGAACGTATCTCAAATTCGATGTCGAACTCAGATACATACTTACATAGAACAGCGAGGTGTGAAGAGGCCGCCTCATCGATCATTGCCGTGTCGACATGTAAAAATGACATTCGAGCGTGTCCTGTTTGTAGGTAACTCTCGAACACTGTCTCGTCCATCGTGTGCAGGAACGCAGGATTGCATTGAAACCGTACTTGTCACATCCTATCATCTGTTTGCTCCACCAACCTCCACACGAAATATTATTGGTTCATAGTTCTGCTACATTTTTCTAGTAAGGTAAAGCCCATGGCTCTCCAGCACGACCCACGCACCAAGCAGTTTAAAGATGGGACGTGGTCTGGTAGAAGCACATGAAGCCATACAGTGCTTCGACTATACCGCATTCGTTGTTCTTGCGCAGGCTATTCGAACGCGATGATGGTCGCCTAATTGAACGTACTCAGATGTCAAAAAAATCCCGCACCAGTCGGTTGCACGGGGCTTGACCATGCAGATCGGAAGACTCCGGTAAAGGTGCGAGCATCCTCTGGGCCCTCCAAATTTGGAGGTTGTCGTACCGTGCACAAGTTGGATCGTGGTCCGCAAACTCAATATACATCAGTGGCGTTCCGATCGGATCCCACTCGCAGGTTGCAGTATTCAATGAGAGAGAGAGATTTTCTGTATTTATATACCGCAACAAGTAGTCTACTACTAAGACGCGGTGCCCATTGGGCACGTAGAGTGAGATGTAAAGCAAATACTACCGTATGGTAATGGTGAAATAACACGAATAGTTTATTGTTGGCATGTGAGAGGATATGTACGCGTAAAAATGAACAAAGAAATGGTGTAACGTATGGTGATAGAGCGAGTTTAAAAAGAAACTAAAGGGAGGGTGGCATTACTCTGGGACAGAAGACGGATCGGGTTGACTTGGGTCGGTTCTCCTCGATTTCTTAAAGGCGTCTGTTTCCTTCAGGAACTCGAGTAGAGCCTCAATTCCTTTTTCCGTTCCTAAGATGTCCGTTACGATTAGATCTTCTGAGGCAGAGCGTAGAATATTGCGGTAGGGTTCGTAGGCAGGGCACGACGTTAGGATGTGTTCACGGGTTTGAATGTGTTCGCCGCAGGGACAAGAGGGGTTCTCCGTTGGAACAAAAGAAGAGTAGTACTCGCCTATGAAGGCGTGTCCTGTACGGCATTGGATAAGCCATCCATAGACTGCTCTTTTGGAATTGCAGAAATGTTCATGGGGTTTGAGAGATGGGGGAAGGCGGTCAGCAGGGGAAAAGAGGCTGTTCGCTCTCAGGGTGCTGCGCCAGTATAAGGTCCATTCCTCTAAGAGGAGGGACCGGGATTTGTGTCTTTCGTAAGCATACGAGGAGGTGACGGTATTATCAGAGGGAGGCGGGGTCGTTGCGGCTTCTTTTGCCAGGGAGTCCGCTCTCTCATTACCACTGATCTTAGCATGTCCTGGGATCCAGGAGATATGTAGGTGGTTTGAGGTATCACTGCTTAGAAAGGCGTTAATGGAGTCCCTTATTTGTAGGGCGACACATTGAGACGTGAAAGGGGGAGTGCCAGCTATTGCTTGAATCGCCGACTGGTTGTCTGAGAATAGGTGGATATGGTGAACGTTGCTCGAACGAGCAAAAACAATGGCTTCGTCGAGTGCTCTTGCCAAGCCCGTGAGTTCTGCATCGAAGACTTCGTTGTTTCCTCCGAGGTTAACTTTGCCGTTTATGACTTCGCGTGCGAGGAAGAATCCAACCCATCCCGAGCCGACTTTTCGGACACCGTCTTCAATCCTCAGAGAGCCATCTGTATAAACAAGTAAGTAGCGGCTATCTGTATTAAGATTACGGACAAGGTTTAAGTGATCTTTGGCTAAGCGTTTTCTGTCTTTAGTGTCATCTGCAGATGTTGCATTAATCGAAAGTCTGTTGTTGTATTTTTCATGGAAGTCGTCCCAAGGAGGGATAGCGTGTATGTCGACGTGTGGGACGTATGGGTCTGAGAGGTTGGCTAAACTCTGGAGGCGCGTAGTCTTGGTTTTGTTGGGGTGGGAGTGGGGGTTGCGGGGTTTTTTGTTGGGAGGTAGGGGGGGTGCGTGGTCAGGGGGTTCATATCCTCTCCATATTTGCGGTAGTCTCATGATGACGGGGTTGGTGTGGGGAAGTTTGTGCAGGCGGGTTGCGTAGTTTCTATTGATGAGGTTGAGATAGAAGGGGATTGGGGGGGTTGCACTCTCAATTTCAAGTGCTCTTATCGGGGTGGTACGGAACGCGGCGCATATATGCCTGAGGCACTTGTTTTGGATTACAGCTAATTTGTTAGCCAGGAGTTTTTGCCCTTTCCACCAAACTGGGCTGGCATATGTCATGACGCTACGAACACAGGCATTATAGATCAGGCGAAGGCGGGACTGGTGGAGACCTCGAACTGTGTTGGCGAGCATTTGGATACCGGTAGCGATGCGGTGTGCTTTTGTAGTGACTGACTGAACATGTTTGCGGAATGAGAGTTTAGAGTCAAACCATACGCCTAGCCACTTGACGGTATCTGAATGGTCAATGCGGTAGGGAACGCCACGGTAAGACAGATCGATGTGTGGTGGAGCGGGGAGTGTGAGAACAGAAGCCGGGAGCGGGAGCAGCGGGAGTGGGGACAGGGAGTGCCAGGGGTCCCAGCAGAGACGGGTTGGCAGGCGCGAAGTTGTAGATTAGTGATCATTGTGGTTGTTGTTCCAGTCAGGCATCGGGCATCAGAAGCAACCCTGGCTTATCCATCTGGTGACGAGAGGGGACAGCGAACCCCAGCGACAAAAGTACATCGGGAGTCATCCACGTTACAGGAAGTAGCGAAGATAAGAGGAGTGTACAGGAGAAGCAGTAAAGACGAGACAGGCAGCGGGACCACGGAAAGCAGCGCTACATCATCACCAACAGCGGACGAGGAGTTCGAGCTATTTACGCCGCGAAAACCCACAGGTACCGCCGCAGGGCACAGCCAACCTAAACCCCAGGCAAGGAGCACGAGTGCAGCAGCCACCACGCAACCATACCATCTGCGACCCGCTTGTTTCCCACCTTCGCTCGAAAGAGAAGAGGAGGAACTAGAGCAAAAACCAGGAGAAGCGGCAAGGCCAGGAAGAAGCAATTGGCCCACAACACCGACTAGACCAGGCGGGTCAGCCCCAACAAACCCCGCAATGTCGTACCAGATCCTGAATATCAACGAAACGGCAAAAGTCATACCACTCTTTAGGGGGGACTATTCGAGTAAGGAAGAGCCGGTGGACTGGATCACGGAGTTCCAGCTGTCCCTCCCATCATCATGGACAGAAAGGATGAAGGTCGACAGATTCGGCTTACAGTTAGCGGCAGGAAGCTAGCAGACGAATGGTTCACGAACCTACCATCTGAGGACAAGGTGGACATGGCAACGTTAAAAGCCGCCTTCCTAAAAAGGTGGCCACCAACTAAAAGGCCAAAGTGGACAAGGGCACAGCAACGCGAGCGTATCAGAGCACTGACATTGGACGAAGAGGAGATCGGAAGTTGGGTAGAGACAGAGGCTGGGGGAGATTATGGGCACGTCGTGTGGGCGAGGAAGGTGATGAGATTGGCGTTAAGCATGGGGGACACGGAAGGGAGGTTGATCGAGTACGCAGTGGAGGAAGCCCCGGCAGCACTACGAAACGAGTTGGAAGAGGAGTACGAAAGCTGGGACGAGTTCGTGGAGGCGGTGAGGAAAGCAAAGGTGAAGAAGATGCTAAGGGCGAGAGAAGCGAGGAAGGGAGAACAGGAGCTACGGAACGAGGTAGCAGAACTCCGCCAGCAAATCGGGCAACTGACGGTACGAAATGCCTCACAAGGTTATCAAATAAGGACAACAGCGCGTCCAGTGGGAGAAGGTGTAGCGCAGGGATACGGAAACCAGTACCCCAGGATAAATGCAGTACCAAGTGGGGTCAGCAGGAACCTAATCGCACCGCGCGTCCCACTGTCCCGAGCCCAAATCCTAGAGAAAGCCACGTCGCTGCCCCACCGAGCAAATACGGAGTCAGGAAGGAGACAATACGAGACGGATGTCGCGGCATGGCATCGATCCTTTGGGGAAGGGACGGCACCAGCTCTAGAAAGGCCGTACCCACTGAAACCGGGAACGGCAGCGATAGGATCAGGAGAGTGTTTCACGTGCGGCATGGTCACGGACCCACCACACGTGGGAGGTACTTGCACAGCCAAAGAAACACTACGCCCACACGAATCTCGATGGCGGCAATTGGTGGCGGGAATGATCAGACGGGCAGCGCAACTCAGGCCCAACCCAGTGCCGGTACAATACGTATGGCCGAGCTCCCACCAGGCTGAAGTCAGCGCCGAGGCAGACGCACCGAGGGTGTACACGGTAACCGCCGAAGGAGGATGGCACGGTACAAGCACAGAGTTGGAGGAGAGTCGGGGAGACCAATGGGAGTGGGCAACGGAGGGAAACTTCTA
The DNA here is from genome assembly GCA_024613145.1 of Pisolithus marmoratus. Lineage (NCBI taxonomy): Eukaryota > Fungi > Basidiomycota > Agaricomycetes > Boletales > Pisolithaceae > Pisolithus > Pisolithus marmoratus. The sequence goes on along the minus strand of JANFAE010000596.1, from coordinate 4,540 downwards.
GGGGCTGCGAACAGCGACGGACAGTCGTCAGCCCCGAACAAGTTTCCGTCTCAGGAGGGTCGAGGACCGACGGACCAGGGAGGGTTCGTGCAAGGGGAACGAGGGATGGAGGTAGCGGACGTACAGGAGGGCAAAACGGAGGAGGATCAGGACGCGTTGCACACAAGTAAAGTACACGACGCTGGGAATACAGTAACTGACGTGTACGCGTTGGACGCGATGGGCCAGCCAGTCAAGCCACAAGTCGGCCGCCCGTTCCTAGCGGTCCCAAGTCTAGAAGGGCCTAAAGGAGAGAACGTCAGGGTTCTAGCGATAGTGGACAACGGAGCAATGATAAATGCGCTGGACGAAGAGGCGTACAACAGGGTGAAGGGACGGCTGAGTGGGCTGAAACCGTCCAGACAGGTCTTGAGGATGGCAGACGGGTCGCTGGTAACGTCGTCAGGAACATGGTCAGGCGTCTTACTCTGGGGGTCAACAAGCACGGAGACAACGTTCGAAGTCTTCCCGAGCGGGGGGTCTTGGAGAATGCTTATTGGAAAACCGCTGCTGGACCAAGTAAAGGCAGTTCACGATTATGGAAGAGACTCAATACGACTACCGCACAAGGGAGGCTACATAGAAATCGCGAACCATGCAGACCGGGAAACGCCATATCACGTTCTGCCCACAAGAGTCCCTACGTTGCCGACGAAGAGCGAAGGCGCGAGTGCAAGGGTTGGAGAAGGTGAAGAGAGGGCGGAGTTAGACGTGAGGCAGGTAGCAGCAAAAGAAGCAGAGGAGACCGAGGACGGAGAAGACATGACTGCGGGATGCGATGTGGGTTCGTCAAGCGAGGTGGAGGCAAGGAGAGTCCTAACAAGACTCACGGAAAAAGGGCCCTTCTACCCGCCAAGGGTGCAAGCAATACTGAAGGCGATCAAGTGTGGACCACTACCACCAGACGAGATGAGACAAGTACGGGAAACGGTGGCAGAGTTCGCAGATACCTTCGCACTATCGGTGAAGGAGGTGAAACCGGTGTCGTTCATAAAGTTCCGACTGAATATCCCTAAGGACGCCAAGTTCCAACTGAAGGTCAACCAAAGGCCGCTCACTCAGGCCCAGAAGGAGTGGTACCTACCAGTGTTGGACGAATTTAACGAAGCAGGGATCCTGCGCAACATCAGGTCGGATGAAGTGCGAGCGGTACACCCAACGGTACTGGCACAAAAAGCACACGGAGCACCGGGGCTCACAATGGAGGAGATTAGGAGGGTCGTCGAGGAGCAGTGCAAGGAAGGCGCTAACTTGGAGGACTTCGAGATAAGGCGAGGTACAGGTCGAGAGGTGGAAACGGGCCAGGAAAGGAAACCAAGATGGCGCGTGTGCCAAAACTTCCACGAAATTAACAAGGTAACGGAGGTGGCGCCGATGCCCCAAGGCGACATCAGGGCGAAGCAACAACGCCTGGCTGGGCATCGGTACGTGTGCGTCATGGACCTAGCCTCAGGCTTCTATGCGATTGAGGTCGACGAGGAACACCAACCGTACTTGTGCATCTACACGGAAGGCAGGGGTTATCAGTGTTATCAGCGCATGCCGATGGGGTTACTAGGCTCACTGTCTTGTTTTGCAGACATGACAGCGATCGTGTTCAAGGACCTGGTAATACAAATAGGCCTCGAGACGTTCGTAGACGACAACGGGATAGCGGGAGACGAATTCCAAGAATTGCTAGGACGACTGCGCGTGTTCCTCACCAGGTGTCGAGAAACGGATGTGTCGCTGTCGCCGCAAAAGTTGCAGCTGTTCATGTCGGAAGTGGTGTTCGGGGGTGCGAGGATAGGACAAGAGGGGATCAGGCCAGACGTAGCAAAACTGGAGGCAGTCGCTAAGTGGCCAATACCCAAGTCGTTGTTAGAACTGATGAGGTTCTTAGGACTAACAGGGTATTTCCGCTTGTTAGTCAAGGATTACGCCAGGATAGCGGCACCTCTGACAGATCTACAACGGAACCTCGACCTACCAACACCAGACACGAAAACGAATAAGAGGAAGTATAAGCAGTATCTACGAGACAGGTCGTTGGAGCGGTACTGGACGGCAAGGCAGACGAAGGCGTTCCTGCGGCTGAAGCAGGTGTTAACATCGGAACCCGTACTAAGAGCACCCAAGTTCGACGGTACGCCCTTTATACTGACAACAGATGGGTGCAAGGATGGCTTCGGAGCAGTACTAGCACAACGCTTCGAGACAACACTAGCAAGCGGGGAGAAGGTAACGGCGGTTCACCCAATCGGCTTCGCATCCAAACGCACATCAAGTGTAGAGGAACGGTATAAGCCATACATCCTCGAATTTGCGGCACTGAAATTCGGGATGGATCACTTCAGCGACACAATATGGGGCTTCCCGGTGGAACTGGAAACGGACTGCATGGCGCTCAAGGACACGCTGTGTAACGACAAACTTTCCTTAGTACACGCGAGGTGGAGGGATGGAATATCGGCGCACCAGATTGTGGGAGTAAGGCATAGACCGGGCAGGACGAATGCCGCAGCAGACGCACTGAGCCGAATGCACACAGACAAACCTAGAACGGATGGGGATGGCAGCGAGTGGACGGTCAGCGAGGACTGGGAGGCACAAAAGGGTATAATCAATGACCTGTTCACTGTAGCAGCAAGCCCGGAGTTCATGGCGTTAAAGGAACGTTTCGCTAACGAACCATTGTTTCTAGAAGTGGTGGAAGCGATCTACAACCTCAAAACGACCACAAATGACAGAGATCGACGATGGGTGCAGCACCGCGCAGAGGGTTACCACGTCGAGAACGGGAAGTTGTGGCGAATACAGACGGCCAAGTCAATAAGGGCCAGACCAAGAGTTGAGTGCGTCACTAGAGAGGAGGCCGTTGCGTTAGCAGAGGAGGAACACAGATCGAATGGCCACTGGGGACGCGACCTCGTCAAGCTCAAACTGATGGACAGCATCTGCAGCCCACGACTCGACCAATCCATACGACAAGCACTCCTTAAGTGCGCGCAGTGCAAAAACTTCGGCCCAATGCACCTGCACTCGCTGCTATACCCAATCACAAGACGCCATCCGTTCGAGCTGGTGGTGGCGGACTATTTGTCCATGCCGAAAGGAAAAGGAGGGTATCATTCGATACTACTAATGCTCGACACGTACTCACAGTACGTCTGGGGATTTAAGCTTAAAGTGCACGGAACGGCGAAGACAACGATCGACGGACTGAACACGATAGCGCACGCGTTCAAGGCCCCAGAGACGTTCATGACAGACGGGGGGTCGCACTTCAACAACGGGGAGGTCAAAGCGTGGTGCGAGGCACATGGAACAAACCAGCATGTCGTCGCAGCGTACGCACCCTGGATCAACGGGTTGGTGGAGAACGCAAACGGCAAACTACTGGGCAGGTTGAAGAGGTTGTGTAGTCCGAGGTTAGGAGAAGACGAGGAGCACGAGGAAAACCCGGATAGCATAACGAAAGCCTGACCAGACCACTTCCAAGAAGCGGTAAGACAAATGAACGAACGAATCTTACCGGCATTCCAGCTCTCGCCGAAGGAGTTACTGTTGGGATTGGTGGTGAATACAAGCCAAACACCGGTCGGCGAGGCAGCACAAGAGCCAAGCACGAAGGCGGTGGACGTGCAGCTGGCCTACATGGAACAGCAGCGCCTGGACGGGGCAGAGCAAGCAGTACTACACGCGGTGAGGAGAAAAGCTGCATTTGATAAACGGGTACTACGCTCAGTTACAGGTGAAGTAGTTTTCAAAGAAGGACAACTGGTCCAGGTGCACGACACCGCTCTTGACACGACTTTGTCAAGCGCGAGGAAGCTGCAACCGAGGTGGTCAGCGCCAAGGCGTGTAGTCGGAAGGACAGGGAATTCGTACAAACTCGTTACGCTAGAGGGATTTCCGATAGGCGGGTTAGTCCACGCCAGAAGACTACGGTTGTTCATACCAAGAGACGGCACAGCGTTGGCGGAGATAGAGGAGGCACTTGGAGCGGGCGAGGAAGAAGAAGCCAAGGAGAGTTTCGAGTTAGAGCTGGGAGAGGAGGACGGCGACGAGGAAGGGTAGAGAGCGAGAGAGGAGGCGACCCCGGAGTGTCGCATATGTAGAAGGGGGCACATGGAGCAGGGAGTGTGAGAACGGAAGCTGGGAGTGGGAGCAGCGGGAGTGGGGACAGGGAGTGCCAGGGGTCCCAGCAGAGATGGGTTGGCAGGCGCGAAGTTGTAGATTAGTGATCATTGTGGTTGTTGTTCCAGTCAGGCATCGGGCATCAGAAGCAACCCTGGCTTATCCAGTGGGCGTGACTCCTTGTGCCGTCGTGAGAAGTGAATTAATTCTGATTTGGAGAGGTCGATTGTCAGTCCAAGACCTTCCAGGATGTGCGAAATCGTATAAAAGGAGTCTTTCAGGATGGTAACGTTGAGATCGAGGCTGATGGATGAGGTGTATATGTTGCCATCGTCAATGTAGCCTAGTAGTGCCGTCGGGGTTGCTTTGGAGGGCGGGAGTC
>JANFAE010000595.1:0-55638 GCA_024613145.1 Pisolithus marmoratus | reverse complement strand
CTGGAGTCGTTTGCAGTAACGGTTCTTGATCTGAGCCACTTGAAATACGGATTGGCTGCGGTTCACTGGTTTTCTTCTGGACGAGCCGAGGTTTGGGACGTGGTTTGGGGCGGGGCGGGGGCGACAGACCGTGGTAGGGGTGTGGGTGACCGGCTGCTGCGCAGGGATCTCAAGATTGGATCATCATCAGATGCCACACTACTATCGTCGGAATCCACGTTGACTACCGACTCGCCATAATAGTCTCCTCTTGGACCTGGACTTATGCGTGCTCGCTTGGACCCGGAGTCATCTTTCGCCTTCTTGCGCCGCTTCTTCGTCCCAGCTGCTCGCATCGTTGCAATTCGTCCGCTCTCCTCGGCCGCCTTGGCAGTCCGTTCACGCAGAGTTTTCTCTCTTTCAAGGAAGGCCTCCATATCTCCGCACTCCTCATCGCTGTCTTCAATGAATTGGGCCGATTTGTAGGTTTTCTCTTCCCGTTTCTTTTTCGCCTTTCGGCGCCTGGGCTCGTCATCGGGAAGTTCAACATCTGTGTTGGGAGTGGGCGATCGGCGTCGCCTACGCCTCCTTGTTTTCTTGGTTATCAACTCGCTGACTTTCTTTCCCTCGAGGTCAATCGGATCCTGCAGGAACTGGTCGACAACGTTGTGTCCATTCTGGAGGACAGAGGAACAATTTTGGCAGGGACAACCCATTGCAATTCTTCCGCGTCTACAGCACGTCAACTATGGGATAGGGGAGGAGCGAAAATACCGCACCTTCTGCTTCGATGGTGAAGCCAAGCAAGCGGAACATGAGTTTGAGCGTTGGGTTCTTTGTCGCCGCATCCGCATGCTCGTCGTTGATGTAAGGAATGGCTGGCCCGAATTCAGTTCTCTGCACGCCTCGAGGCTCATGAAACACACCGTAGTCCGTGAACTTGGATACTGCCTCCTTGGAAGGTCCGATGGGCTGCTCTGGAGCATCCTCCGCGTTTTCATCATCGTCCCTATCCTTCTGATCCGTTTCTTCAATGACTCTTTGGCGCTGGCGAATGACTAGTACGAGAATCTAGTTCGCCGGAAACGTGCGCTCGTGCTCCAGCCAAAGCGATGCAAACTGGCAATTTACTTACGTCTTTCACCCACTCCACCAGCTCAGTTTTCCCATCCTCTATGAGTGCAGCAACGGCGATACCGATTTGTTCACTCCAGGAATACCCCCTCTTGACTTGCACTTCCGTGGAGAATTTTCTGTTCTCTTCGGCTGCCTCGCGTATACGGCCGATTTCTGTTCCGGTTCCCAGCTGGAGTACTGTTTCCAGTGTCCGCGGTTCATAGGGTACAGTGCCTGATGAACAAACAAACTTCGATAAGCAAACAAGCAAGCCAAATGCGGTGTATACGGATAGGAGAAATTAACGCCTCACCTCCATCGCGAGGAATGGCTCCTCATCTAGAGCCTTGAAGAATTTCCGTAGAATGAAGGTCAGCAGCCGTACCAGGTCCTTGTAGGGTGTCTCCTTCGGGAGCGATCGTTCATCATCAAGAATTGTCTTGAAGAGTTGAAGAGTCGAGACCTGCCAATGGCAATGCAGTAGCTCCATTCTTCAGTGTAGAATGGACACACATTAAAATAAAGCCCTTCTGCCTTCACCTTCACAGCTTGCCTATGCATTAGATTCACAACCCTTGTCATGAGTTCAGGGGAATCAAACTCCTTGTATCGTGAAAGATAAGCCAGCAATGTCCGAGTGACATCAGAGTGCGCGAATTTCTACGTTATCTGTATCAGCAACGTTGCGTGGAGAATGCATGGCACTTGCCATTTCGAAGGCTTCGAAGGTGAACATTGTCTCGTGTATCACTTCTTCTGTGCTGTCTTCATCTACTGCCTCTTCTTCGACGTCAGGCACGCCATCGTTCTCAGTGGTTCCATGGACTGCACCCTCGCGTCACTCAAGGGACTGTCCATTGGATGGATCTAAACTTGCCTTTGCCTTCTTCTTCTTGCTGGCTTTCTTCTTTCTAACGTACATAGCACCGCTATTCTGCTTCCCCCATTTCTCGAGCATGCGGAGAAGAGCGTAAGCTAGGTACACGCTGGCATTCAGATAAGCAAGCGATTGCGTGCCTTCCTTGAAAGACCGCAAACTGTCTAGCGCGATGTCCAGAACATCGCCGTTATAGATGAGTTGTTGTTGGAGCAGCCGTGCAGCTTCGTCGAGATTGGAGTCGGAAATTACCGACGAAGACATGGTGTCGATCAGGAGAAGGAGCTGTGTTAGGCATTCAATTCCCGCCTGTAATTCGGTCCACATTTTGGGCTGAGGCGAGAGATAGGGACGTATCAACCGGTGAAACAAGGTGGCGTCAATATCACAATATGCGGCCGCACCTTCTCATCCATAGCATTTCGCATGCGTGTGAGAACCCAGACTATCCAACTCCTATCCGTCACTTCGGCAACCAATCCAAGGCTCCACTTCCTCGGTCCATCCACTGCATTTTCCCTTGATCTGGACACAAGGAAGAACTCCAGCAGCCATTTGGTAGTATACAAGAGCCGGAGATGATCCTTTTCGGTAATCTTGGGCCGTTCGGATTTGATGTCTCGAAGGAGGGAAGCTAGAGGCTGCGAAAACATTGTAAGCGGCCCAACTAGCCCCACGCCGCGGACCACGCACGATTAAAGCACGACTCCACAATTCCCTAGCAAAGCCCTGCAAGACCATCCGTGCTTCGATCGATAGGTTATCGTCGCGGTCAATTCGTCGACTTTGTTGGTCTTCTTCCATTTGTTTCGTTTCGCTATATCAAGTACATCACCAATTGCTGCTAATCGCCGCCTGACGATGAAGGACCAGCGGCCGCGTGGATGCGGAGCCTTGGGACTCCTCAGATACGTCTTGGGCGTCCCGTGGTTTCTTTTTTGGATTGAGTTTACGGTAAGCGTTGTGCCAAATTGGAATGCCTGAGGACGCATATCGAGCAGCGTCCTTCTTCTTCTGTCCTCCGCGCTAGAAACGCCGAAGATCTTGCGTTGGTTGCTGCGAGATGCGTTGAACACACGTTTGTGTGAATGAAGTACAAATGAAACCTCACCTTTGCCTGATCGATTACCATGTCGATGGTTTGAGACCCCTGAACAACAGATAGAAGATTTCCAGAACCAGGTTATTAAATGAATTAAATAGTGGATCGTTGTCGTTATTGGAAGCGATGGTCAAAGAAGATCCAATGTTCGTTTCAGAGTAGGCCTTGATGAGTTTGGTTTGGAGAGACGAATACTCAGCCTGGTCTGCACTGAGGTGCAGGTTGACCGGCAGGTCCTTGATGAACGCAAGGTTGCGTACGAGGTGGAGAATCACATTGACAACCTGACCATCCCGTTCGTCCCTCTCCTTGACGGGCTTCGACAGCGGAGGGAGCATAATGCCGAATAGTGCCTGCATCACGCCTGGTTTGAGGAGTGCTGCCTTGTAGTTGAGATGACTGAACGTCAGTTCCGTATAGTCTGTCCCCTTGTCGCGCGCGTCGTCCAGTTCCTTTAGCTCCTCGGCCATGTCGATGGGCCAGGTCATTGCAGTCATCAAGTCCGCGCACGCGATGGCTCGTTTGTCTTCGACAAGCCCTTTGCCAGCAGTGGCAAGAAGGATGGGTACCAGGTCATTGGACAATACTCTTGTCTCCCAAAAGATGCGGGCAACGGCGGTCCGTTCGTCGTCCGAGTCGTCGAGTCGCCATAGTTTCTTCAGGTCCCTCAAGCATCCCGCAACCTCGTCTCCCATGCGGTACACACCATCTTCGAAGCCTCCCAGTGCGTCGACGACGCGTCTGACAACGGGTCAAGTATTCCACGACGATCTCCACCCCCACCTTCTGACTACTCGACGAGGCTATCGAAATCACGTCGTCGTCGTCCATGTCGACTAATTGCGATGCCCACGAATGGAGTGACTAGTAACGCGACATGTCACGTCACGTGCTTTTTGTCATCGTCACACTCGCAGGTGACCCCATCTTACGTTTGCATGTGCCCCTGAGGTGTTGACAGACTTCCCTCACTTATTACGTCTTCCAAGCGTCGAGTTATTAGAATAAAGGGACCCACAAGGGGCAAACGCACAGGATGTCAATCACCTGGCGTTGCTGTCCATCGAGTCTCACACCTGTAGACTGGCTCGGACATATGACTATATCGATCTGAATCATTAACACTCTATCTCACGAAGAAAAAAAAAAGTGTCAATGCGGCGCCACGTTGCTACTGTCGAGCACCTGCCGATAAGATAGTATGTAAATACAAGGAGACGGCCCTGTCACACTCATAGGAAGGAACCCCAGAATAAGATTATGATTTCTTGTCCTTCGCTTTCTTCAACTGTTCCTTCTCTGCATCAGCCTTGGCGATCTCGTGTATCGCATCATTAAGGCCCAATCTATTGCGGGCAATCTACGATGGGAGCCACAACCGCACTTGGACTAAGTATTCCAAAATGAATGCACGGGGAAAGCACGCACCTCGATCGCATAGAACTGCATTCGTGGTCACTGGGAAAAAACGTAAAGATCAGCGGGGATATCAATGGAACGCGTTAGGTTAGACTGCGAACCGAAGATAGTGTTGTTCTCCGAGTACTCCAGCCTGGCATCCGTGCGAATGAGAGAACCAAAGTTGAAATCTTTTACTTTTGTCTCATAGCTACGGGAATGAAACGAAACGTTCGATTATCTTTAGCCCTTTTGGAAACGCTGAAGTTAAGATACTGACGCGTTGACAAATGCCCGCCATCTCTTTTTCCCATCCCTCGCTCTTGAGCCAGTCCTCGTCCAATTTGACGAGTTTCTCATGATTATCCCCGCTCAATTCAGGGAAGGCAGACATCACGTGCTCGTAGATTTCATCGTCTAATCTGGGCGGTCGAAATTCGTCTGCAGTCCTCCCCTTGGACGGATGCACTCGCACTCACTTCGTTAGCCTTAATCCACGGGGAGGGACTTTCTCGATGATGTTCCAGTAGGTCTAGAAATCAAGTACCGTTGAAGGCGCAGGTCCATAGTTCCAACCAGACTGCTGACCTGGGCATGCTCGACGGCCTTTACAGCGAATCTGGCGATATCGCCCTGAGGACGTACCCACAAGATGGCTGATGCAGGACGATCACTCACTGTTTCTCGATCTTCATGGCGAAACCACGGAGATTGTCGGGACGTCAGGGAATCTCGAACTGATGAGAAAGCGAAGAACACGCACTTCGAGAAGATTTTGAGCTTGGTTAGGGTCAAATCCTTGCGTGGACATCGTTTCTGATTACGTCGGGATGCGATGTTGAGATCGACTTTGGCGAGATAAACCAACCTGCAGCACTGTATGGACCCACGAGGTGGGCGGGAAGTTCCGTCAATGCGCCTTCGGGTTAGGGTTACTGTTTATCTCTCGCCCAGGCTCGCTGGCCTGCAATATTATGGACATCAAGTACAGTATTCATACGTGGACGAGGTCCCTGGAAAGCCCTCAATTATTGCCCTTCTCTACGTCAAGCCCGAATCGTTTCAACTTTTCAAAGTACTTCTGAACACGACTCGCCACTTGTCTCGGTGTCCATCGCTTGTGAGATCTTCGCCCAGCTACTCGGAATCATGAATCAGCGCATCAGTGCCTGGCAATCTGCACGTACCGATTTTCTCTCCCCATCAGGAATCTCTTCCATAAGGCGCTCGAGGAGATGTTGCTCGGATATCGACCATGCCTGTTTATATGTGTCTGGACGCGGTCTGTTTGTCTCCACGTTTAGTTCCAGTGAGGTAGACAGTGACTCTATCTTGGGTTTGCGAGTTGCGCTCCTGATTTCCCATGGGTCCCGAGAGCGTTTCCCCAACGAGGGAGGTGGTGTCAGTAAAGGCGAAAGGTCTCGTTTCTCTCCGAGTACTTGGGATTGTAATTTCAGTGATGGCTTCCGGATGCGTGATGGCCGCGCGAATGCATCCATGTAGACAGGTGGTCCACTGGTGCTTCTACTACTGCCACCGCAGCCTGCCTGTTCTGTGGGCGTCACCAGGGAAGCGTTCATTTCCGTTGCATCCCCCTGGACAGAACTTGTTCCGTCGACAGGTGTGGCAGTGGGCGTATCGATGCTGACGTCGACTTCAGCACTTTCATCTTCCATGTCATGGCGTACTAACAAGGGGTCCGAGCCCTCCTCCCCCAGCTTACACCCGACGATCAAGTCAGGCCTCAGCCTGCGTTTCTTAAGGTCGCGAATGTTGGCGCGAGCCCGCTCGCGCTTGCGAGTGGCACTAGTGGATTCTTGTACGAGTGGAGTAGGTCGTTGAGATTCGTCTTCAGATAGCGAAGCAGGTAGAGTGGTGGTTTGGACGTGGAGTGAATCTGAATTATCCATGCAATTAGTAGTAGATATAGGTTCGGTTTCGCTTGTAGGGGGGTTGCTGCATATGCTTTCGAGAACGGGGTCGATGATCATTTTGCGAGCGTCTTTCACAAATCGCTGAAGGGCAGAAAGGGGAGAACGTTGCGTTGGTTGGGGTACGCTGCACTGAGTGTGATGAAGGCGGGTTCGAATGGCAAGCGTCCGCAGCGGTGTTGGGTCTGATCGAATACGTTAGACGACGAGCGGAAGGCGATGATAGTTGCACAATCACCGCAAGCCGAGAATGTTTGCCAGTCGATCTTGTCTGGAAATGACAGACTCGGGTGATAACATTCCAATGCGAGGATCTTCTCCCGACTTCCGAGAAGTTGAGAAACGGGGGCTCTTCTACAGGGTTGTGTCAGCGTTCTGCGGCGATGAGCGAGTTTGTCGTGCATACGTCGGGGTCATCACTGAGAGGCGGTGGGTTGGAAAGTGCGGGTATCTCTTTCTTGAGCTGTTTGAGTCTCTCGATGTCGGCCTGCGTGCGCGCGAGCAGTGTCTTCTGGTGGTCTACGTACGCAGACAGCGCCTGGAGTCTGCAGGGCAGGGTTTTTATCATCAGTCCAGCCAGGCATGCAAAGACAAAGTCAAAATGAGCACACGTTTCGGCGCGTCTCGAGTCCATCAAAAGCGTTGTCGTCCCGTCGCGGGCGCCGTCGTGGGCATCGCCAGGCCAGCCCTTCTTCTTGAAATTTCCCGCCGCCCACGCCCAACTTTTTTGGGTCAGGGAGGGACCCTGTCTCGATTAGGAAGGTGTTTCCCATCCCTTGCACACTTGGACAGCGGGGCAGGCGCGTGGTCGTATTCAACAACTGATATGACTTCGCTGGCCAACACGGCCTCGTCGACGTCGCTGTCGCCGAGCATCGCCCATCTCAACGCCCTGTCGTCGCCAAGACGCATGACCACAGCGTTATCACCCCCGTCTTCGTTGGACTTGGTGGGGCCATTAATCGACATGACTTCAGACATTGCAAAACTGATAGCGCAACCATCCAGCCAGAACCCGTGTTTGGCCGCCCAGCTACACCCAACAGGCCACCCTCGCCCCTTCGCAACGCCTTCGTACCAAGAAGACACTCGCAAGACAGCCAATCCGGCGACGACGACGACAGCGACGAAGACGAAGATGCAGAGCGTACATGGGTTCGCAGCCAGTCTCCCTCAACATCCGTGACTCAGTTTGCAGCCAACATCGCACAACGCGTCGGTTCATTCATGACTCCTGCATTATCAAGTAAAGCTCTGCCTACAGATGCAGAATTGGAGGCAGAGGCCATGCGGGAACGCGATCAAAGCAGGGCGCGAGGCAGAAATGATCCTCACGCGCGAAGCCGAACAGAGAAGGGCAGTGGAGGAACGCGTCCTTGCTTTGATGGCACATCCCCACAGTCCTTACCTCTCCCGCAACGCGCGCGATCGCAGACGCTTCCTAACCCACCCTCCCCCGCCCACTCTGCAAAGGAAGCAGGGTCCGGGACCAGTTGGTGGACCACTGCGAAGAACCGACTGACGCCAACCAAGGAAAAGGAACCGCTTACCCCGGCACAGCAAATCGTCAAGGAAGTCAAAGCACGCGAGAAAGAAAAGAAGATCGTCAAGGGTAAAGACAAGGGCACATCAGATCTCAATCTCCAGCTCCCACTCGGCAGTTCTCAGCCACGCACGTCTTCCCCCACTTCCCTAGCCCCAACAGGACACCCGTGAGGCTGTCCCCACAACCAGCGGCACAGCCGCCCGTTAATCTCTCTCCCATTTCACTACAGAGAGGCACTTCTCCCGGCGGATCACCTGCTCGCGAACAACCTCCTTTCTACGCGTCATTTACACCGTCCGGCACATTGGATGTCCCCGGAACCCTACTAGTCATCGCAAAACGCTTCGAGAAACTCGAGCGTTGGACCGTCTCTCACGTCCGCGCGCTGGAAGAACGCATGGGCGACGTAGAACGATGGCTTGTCGAAAGAGAAAGCGAGCGCGGAAAAGACAAGGACGAGGATACGCGTTCTCCGGAGCCGGAGATAGATGGACTTCGAGATGAAGTCGCTGAGATGCAATCACGTATTAGTGAACTCGGGCGAGAAATGGCACGACTGGCGAATTCCTCTGCCAATAATCACGAGGCACATGAACCGCGGGCGATTCATGCGAGTCCTTTCCCAGAGTCCCCGCCCGGCGCTGCGCAAGAATCCTTTGGGGCACCTCCTACCTCGTCCGTTGGTGCCTCGATATTGAATATTATGAGCACTCCCCGCCGAGTGTCTTCGCTGACTGCTCGTGAATCGACGAGTCCCCCGCTTGCCCGTGTGGCGACGCATCGAACTGGAACCCGCCTCCTTACCCAACCGGGGACTACGCTAGCCCCGAAGTCATTTCCCCTACCCATACCCCTGCTGGCTCACCCCCTGCTAGCTCCGTCCGACGTCGGCGATCATCTCAGGTCTTCCCCCGATCTCCAGTCCTCTTGGGAGTGGGATGTCAACGTCACCCCCGGCACGTGCGATGTCCCCGACGAACGGTCTTCCTGCACCGAGCATGCAAAGTCTTCGGCGTGGAAGCATCAGTCCCTCTCCAATGCCAGCTGGCAGGAAACGATACACCGTTGCACTCGGCGGCCCGATTGTGGCACCTCCAGAGGTCGAGGCGGAGTATGAACGCGACAGGGAGAGGACGAGTATGGGATTTTCTTCCCTCTCGTCTACTACTGAGAGTAGCGAGGACGACGACGAAGACATGATGGAGACGGTTGGGAAAAAGGCTGCTTCGCGAGCTCTGGCTGCAATGAGGTTGACTAGTGGGAGCGAAAGCAACCTGTATGACTCTTCTAGCCCGAGGAGTCGTGCAAGAGCGCAGTCAACCTATGGTGGACCCCTGACGCAGAGCAATCAAGTAGAAGGGATGCATCGTTTGAGGTCTCAGTCGACGGATTTCCGGACCGACTCCACATTCGGGAGTGACTCCCAAGGCACTTCAAAATTCGTGGACCCACTGATTTTACGGCGGCAGTCCAAACCGGACAGGGCCAAGGGGGCCAAACCACTGGTAGGCCCAGGTAGGAAGGTTCCTGTCGGGCAGCTAGTGGCATTTTTTGACTCGGAGAGGAAGAACTAGGGCGGTGTACCTGATATCTAAGCTTACCTATACCCCTCAGCTTGCTTGTTGCTTTCGATTTTGTACTCGTCTTGCAGTCTTGTATGAAAGGTGTCAGCTTAGTCAGCGAACTGTGTGCTTCCGAGAAACAGACTGCCCAATCGAGAGTAATGTGATGGTTAAGCTTATTGCAAGGTGGCGGTCTCCTGTGCAATACTTACAACAACTACTACGATTCCACTCCTTTACGATTTTGATAGTCCTGCCACCGGACCCGCCCCCTTCTTGCATGCCTGCACCGGCGTCGCCTCTCACTACGCGTTCTTCAGGCATGGCTCCTGACAAGTCCACAGCCAGGCGGAAAGAGGACGAAGACGAAGCACGCCCGTACGTTATCGTAAGCGATATAGGCAAAGGAAGCTTTGCCACCGTATATAAAGGATACCATGAAGTGAGTAACGAGAGTACCATTTCATGTGGTCATGACTTGACACCTTGGCTCCGAATCAGGAGACACACCACCAGGTCGCCATCAAGGCCGTCCGTAGGGAAATCCTCACGGCCAAGCTACTCGACAACTTGCAAAGCGAAATCGAAATTCTCAAGTCCTTGTCGCACCGTCACATTACGAAACTCTTTGACATCGTCGTATGTAGACTCGTTCCTTTACCCTCGTATGTGGTGTGTGGCTGGGGTTTCCATTACAATCGGGGAATAGCATGTGCTAGGATTGTAACCCACACACATACGAGACCGTGTCTTGCCGCCGTGCTCACCATACTCTTTACAGCGTGCAGAACGCAACATATATCTCATCATGGAATACTGCGCCGGTGGAGATCTCACCAACTACATCAAGAAGCGCGGTCGAGTCGAAGGTCTAGAGTACGCTCCGTTTCCGGGCGCTGCTCTCCAGTATTATCCTCACCCAAAGTCGGGTGGCCTGAGTGTGTTGGTCGTTCGTAGCTTCTTGCGCCAGCTCGGTGAGCCAACCGGGCAATAACAGGGAACAGCGTTAACCCGTGTGATATAGCCCGAGCACTTAAATTCCTCAGAGCCCGGGACCTTATGCACAGAGATATCAAGCCTCAGGTGGGAACCGTCTTTCCACCTCTTTTACAAGACTAATCTAGCTTTAGAATCTGCTCCTCACGCCCGCCCCACCGGAAGAACTCGCCAAGGGTCATCCCGTCGGTGTTCCAATACTCAAGATTGCAGATTTCGGTTTTGCACGATCCCTGCCAAATGCCAAACTGGCCGAAACACTCTGCGGCTCTCCGTACGTTCCCTGCGTATTCTTGCTCTGATCTCACTTTTTTAAACGAGCAAGGCATTCATTAGATTGTATATGGCACCTGAAATTCTAAGATATGAGAAGTATGACGCGAAGGCCGATCTGTGGAGTGTTGGTGCTGTGCTGTATGAAATGTGCACCGGGAAAGCTCCGTTTCGCGCGCAAAACCACATGGAGCTGCTCAGACGAATTGAAAGTTCTAAAGGTGTCAAGTTCCCGGACGAAGAACAACAGTCCGCGTCAGGTTCCACGAAACCAGACGAAGTACCTGTTGTTCCTCAAGACATTAAGGACCTCGTTCGTATCCTGTTGAGGCGTCAACCAACCGAACGTGCAAGTTTTGAGGAATTTTTCAAGAGCGAAGCTCTCGCAAAATCCAAATTTCCGCGACCGGCGCCAGACCTGACGTCCCGCACTTCGACGCTGACGACGGTCCAGAGTTCACAGGCAGACGACGATGCGGATGATGTCCCCATGGGACATATTCCAGAACATCACCGTGTGATACCTCCGGAGGTACTTGACCCGAAAGCGATGATTCCACCTAGCAAGTTCCACTTCAGAAGGCGGGAGACAAATCTAGAAGAAAACACTGTCATGGCATCACCTCCACGCCCAAGGTATGTTATTTCGCGCTGTCCGCGATCTACCGGCTGAAATGTCGTTTGTGTCCAGCCTAATTTTAGGAAACGGTAAGAACCTTACGAACGCACCTGTGGAACCAGCTCGAGAACCCATTAAACTGGGTGTTGATGTACCTGCTCCTGTTCTTATGAAAGGCCGTCCAAAGCCGCTGTCGACTGAAGGATCCGTCATCCCGGGAGAGTCTGAAGAGGATGGATTTATACGAAAAGAATATGTACTTGTCGGGGATGTTCGCGCACTTGAGTTCAACCAAGCGGTTGATGGTGTGTGACATAGTCTTTGCCTGCTTGTCCGTCATTGCTTATATCAGTGTTCACAGAACTCAGTTCAGTTCGGCGGCGACGGGAAATGGAACGCAACCCAGTCTCCCCTCTTCCTCTTCCAGATGGTATATATCCTCCCGACCGTCCATCTTCATCGCCTCATTCTGGATCGCCACGTTCTGCCACGAGCCATAACACGACGTTCCCACCTCCACCGAACCCTCATGCACCTCCACTCTCCTCGTCACCCTCACGTATGGCTTCGAATGCTCTTAGTCGAGCGCTGAGTCTCGCGTCACGAAAGCTGTTTGGTGTCTCGACGCCCAAGTCACCCGTATCCCCCGGTGCTGGACATTACCAGACGTCCCCACGACGGCCGCAGATCCTGATACGATCGCCTACAGGTGACGGTTTGAAAGAGAAAGATGGCGTACCTGTCGACCGTGATCCGTTGGAAGACCAGTTGCTGGCGTCGCTGGAAGAACTTGCGCAGAAAGCGGACGTGTTAATGCATTGGGCTGACGAAATGTATGAATGTGTCAAAGCAATACCACAGAGTAGGTCACTCTGGATCATCCTACTCGTGTCGGCTCTCACCACCCATCCTTCTGACAGAGCCCCTTCCCGATCCGAATAAATTTCTGCGTCGTGAAGGAGAGGCAGAGAAACATGCTCAGCGGAGGCGGCACGCGGACCAAGAAGCGGAATATAATGCTGTGACGAGTGTCGCGATATACATGCTCCTAATGTCCTTTTCCCAAAAGGGCATCGACAAGCTTCGGAATTATCAAGAACATTTGCGGATGCGACATCCGGATGGCGAACTCACGGTTAGCGAGGGTTTTGAGGACGGTAAGCGTCTGCCATCGTTGGCGAGAGCAAGACTGACCGTGACTTGCAGCCCTTTCTTGGTTTAAGGATCAGTTTATCAAATGTAATGACCGTGCCGCGCTTGTGAAGACCTGGTTACCTGTTCAGTACGATGGTCCTAAGATCTATCTCGAGCAACTGGTCTACGATCGTGCTTTACTTCTTGTCAGTTTGTCACTCGACCATACACACTCATGTTCTAATGATGCCATCTTATTTGCTAGAGTCGAACCGCTGCACGAAAAGAATTATTGGATCAAGCAAAGAGTCCCACAGAATGCGAGAAACTCTACGAGGAATCCCTTTGGTGCCTTTATACTTTGCAAGATGACCTCCAACAAGACAACCCGTTCTCGGAGGAGGACCGTTCCACCATCGCCACATGTACGGTATACACATCTGCACAGTTCGATAGCTCACTTATTTTCATAGGGATAACCCGTACAAAACTCCGACTTGTTCGGTGTCGAGCGAGAATGAATATGACGGCCAAAGATCGAATGAAGGATGCTCTGGCCGACCAGAACCTGCACGACGCACGGTATCCACCGCCATGGGACCCGCAAGCTGCTGAACATCTTCAACAGCAGCAACAGGCGCGATCATGATCATGGGGTCCGCCGAAGCCTTGTGGTCGACTGTATCCCGATGTGTTTTATCAATCTAGATGCATGGAATCGGAATTCAAGAAGTGTGTCATTATGTTTTTCTTTTCTTTTCTTTTTTTGTGGTCGTCCATTTCGAAGCAAAGTTAGTCTGTATATCAAATATTTCCGGGATGCTCTGTCGTTCTTATACCTCACAGCTACACTTCACATCAGTACGTGCATTCGTTGTGTCAATACTGAACGCTGTCTGCATTTTTATACACTTGTACACTCCATGTTGACATTGATAATATTATTTATCAAATATTCTGTTCAGGTGGAGGAGCGCTCGTGCTCTATTCTTCTTGGCCCGAACTTCGAAGCAAGTTGTCGCTTCCCCCTTCTCTCCTGAGCCATTTGTTCCTTTCCCCTGTGAACTCCCTCACGTCTGGTCGGCACAGCCAGTTCTCGACAGCCACGAGTTCCTTTTCGTGTTAGATTTTATCTAAGGTATTGGCCAGCAGCGCCGGCATCAGTAACTCAGAAGAAGTCTGAAGCATTCAATTAGCAAGGGAGCCCCTCTTCAATGTCACTTGCTCGGTTAAATGGTCCGGTCCGCCGCGGTCCGTCATGCTAATGAAAGAACGGTCACGTGACACGTCACTTCTCGGTTACTGCGATTGTCGTGCTAAGACTGACACTGGTGCGCAATCATGAAAGTCCCCGACCTGCGGCGTCGATACACACCGGAAGAAAAACAGCAGCTTATAAAAAACCTAGACATAGAAGGTACATCGCTTTCAAACAGTGTTACTCTTGTCTCACGACGATGCGCCTGCACATCTCAGTCGAACACCGCGTCCGCCAGTTGGAAGAATGGCTAGCAGTCGCCCTGACGAACTTCAAACTTCACCAGGAAGGCTTGATTTCTCGTATTCCAAAGCTGGTGCGCAGCGTCAAGATGGGCGATTTTGCGGACAAGTACGACGGAGATGTCCAGGCGTGTTTGCGTGGACTTCAGAGGGAACGGCTAGGCAATGCGGAGGAACTGGAGATCGATCGAGAGACACGAAAGCGGAAATGGGCGGCTGCTTTGGAGGAATCGGAGGCTTCAGGTTCGGGGGCTGGGGTGAATGACAGTGAACCACCTCGGGCACTCAAAACTGGTGTGTCTTACTTGCACACTGTCTTTGCTCAAGCAAAATGACATTGATCTACAAGCACGAGTGGCAGCAGCCACTCCAAAGAAGAAGGGTGCCTCCAACACATTTGCAGTCACCAATACACCCGGAACGGTACGTAAATTGCTAACTAACCTCTGCATGGTTACCCATTCCGCTTGTGCCGATACGTATCATCAGTCCCGAAATCCTATCCGAGCCCAACCCTCACCAAGTCCGTACAAGCTAGGCAAACCTCCACCATTTGTTCCCGTTCGCAGCACATCGCCTTCTAAGCTTATGAACGGTACCACGCACCATCAACCGCACCGCACACGAATGCCATCTAGCGCAACATTCAATCCGTCTATGCCCACCCAAGCACCAACGTATCCTTCTCTAAGAGCACCACGCCGTGATGAGAGCATGCTAAGTGTTAATGGCTCCCCTCTGGCTAATCCGTATTCCCTCGGTCTTGGTTGGTTTGCCGGCGAGCAGGACGGGGTTAATGCGCCGAACGAACCCGCACCATCCAAGCACAAAGGGACCACCATTGAAAAGGCAATCGGCAAGCCGAAAGGACTCAAGCGCGTCAACAGCATTGTCATACGCCGTGATCCTTCTGTTGTGCTTGCTGGGTCATCACAACGCTCAAGTCTTAGTCTACAGTCGCACTCGCGCACGAATTCACAGAGCACTACTCATTCCCGGAGTAACTCTCGCACACAGATTTTGGTTCCCGAGTCCAGTGCTGCTGTCACGCCTAAAGTAGATCTTATTCAACTTCCCCCAACGGTAATATCTTCGGCTTCAGCGTCAGCTTTGGTGTCATTGCCCACGAAAGATGGGCATCTTCTCGAGTTTGACCCACTCAGTACGTCGCCAAGCGCTTTGGATGCGCTGGTGGGCATCACAGATAGCGCGAAGAAACAGGCACGCGAGGAGATGGCACGACTTGTGAAGGAAGCAGTGCGAAAATGGGCCATCGAATAGCGCATGATGTACCATTTTTACCTCCATTATATCCTCCGGATTCGCTTATTCCCCTCTCTGCTGCAGCTGGCTTTTGTGACTTGTTATCTCTATTTATTTCGTCGTTATACATACATGGTTACCCCTGCCAAAGTGACCTCCTCAGATGAGCTCGAGCCAAGTTCTTATTCTCGTCCACTTTTTCCAACCATCCCTAAACTTCGAAACGATCACATGCATTAACAAAGCTCAGGCCCTCCCGAACAGGGGTCATTTTTAATCTAGCACCGCACGCGGCATCCGTGATCAAGTTATGTGGGCGAAGGGCACCGTCACTGTTTGAAATGGCGCGGGGGTCCTTCACTGTAGTCGATCAGTAAGAGCAACTATATCAAAAGGGGAGTGCTCACCAAGACAACTAAATAGCGCAAACGTTACCAAGTATGAGGGAAGGGAACAACTTGGGGAATCCAAAACTGCCAAGGCTCACACGCGAGTTGCAGGAGTCGACATCCTCAGGGTTCACAGATGTAAGGGTCATTGCTTGCCCCACTTCGCGAGTTGCCCGCTCCACCCGGTCCTATATAGTCCTGGCCGAGACCTTTTCGTGAAATGGGACACATGGCTCAGAGCTGAAAACCAACGGGCCGAGAGAAAAAGAATCAGCTATTGTTCCCTTAACAAATCCAACTGGCTGCTCTATAGCCAGTCGGGGAGAGCTGTCATTCTGATCCTCGACTTCTGCCACGTATATCCGCTCCTTCGAAGGTGAGTATTCATGCTTACTATCAACCTTGCCAGTAAAGTACTCCTTGACTTGCCGCGATCGTTGGTTGCGGAGCAACCATCGCTCAACGTGTGCGTTCGTCCAGGGCCAAATTTCATTGCTTCAGAAAGTTGGGAACGGCCCACCTGGGGGGCGACTTCAGCATAAAATGCAACGGGTGTATGTGTGTTCTATCCGTGTCAAGTATTGCTCGAACTAGAGTCTCATCCTCGCTACCTTCGCCGCTGATGCAGCTCGAGCTGGCATCCAGAAAGCGAGCTACCAATGGGAAGGAGTGGGACTAAGTGCGAGTCGGTGTGGGACCTTTAGTACTAATAGTTGCAGCCTGTCACACAGGTGAATTGAACAGGGTGGTCTTGATAGCATAAACGCAATGGTTAATCTACACGATATTTAATGTCCTAACTTTACTTTGCAGAATGCTGCTGGAGTCTACAGGCTGAGCAGTAACAAGGGTAGAGGATACGATCCTTTTGTACTCGTTGTGAGGTAGTTGAATGAACAGAAGGGCGTTGAATGGTCTCCCAAGCGTAATAAGCAACTGCTTTTCAGTCGTGGCATCTGGCTTGGCTGATGGACCAAGCAATTTCGAGTGCCAAGGGCGAACAACTTGCAGAGCACCTTGCTCCATCGCCGCATCTTCTAGTTTGTCCGGCAGTTCGATCTCCAGTGGCTTCAGGCCAGATGCCTGGATCTTGTAGGTGTAACTTTGGGTGGATCGATCAGTCTCTTTTAGCTGAACAGCTGTAACACAGTGGGTGATGCACGGCAGTATAAGGCGACGATTAATGAATCGTGGAAGGGGTGACTTGGCGAGTGAGTGATACAACTTTCGCAGTGCCGTGGACGACGGGGACTGCTGAGTCATAGACGACGACTGTTCTCCTGAGTGAGGTTGGGACGGAGGCAATGAGAGCGTTCGATACGAAGTGACGTAGGCAGGGAAACAGGAATGAAACGGTGATGCCTCTCCGACCCAATCTAGAACCGAGATGTCCCCAGACTGTGATATGATTTCAGCTAGGAGACGGCCAAGTGCCTTCTCAACAGATTCCCCATAGAGAACAGGCAGGTGGAGGTCGAAAATGCCGAAAAGTGAATAGGCGATATCCTCAGACCGGGTGGTGCGACGCAATGACGCCCACCGTAACCTCGAACGTGCATCATCCATACCTGGCGAAAATTCAGTGAGGAGCCGAGACTGTATTCCGGTCTCTCTTTCCAGCTCTTCCAGCACGGTGGCATCAATTTTATGGTTCGAACATGTGAGGTTCCTGTACAGCGACCAGTCTTGGGTGTAGAATAGTACGGTTCGAGGGGCCAGTAGTTCTTGGAGCGTCCACCCGCAGCGGAACCATTCACTGCCGCCAAACGAGCCGGTATTAGGAACATCGGAGAGGTGAACTATGGTCAGGGCAGACCGTCGGTACCATCCAAACATCGATCCTATCGCTTCCTGCAACTCGGCACTACTATCTTTGTCTATGCAACATGTATCGCTCCATGCCCATAAGTAACCATGCTCGCAAGCAGCGGCACAGAAAGCTTGGAGCTTTCCAAGTCCCCCGTTAGTTGACATATCATATATCGAGCGCCCTTCGATGTCACGCAACAATGGCTCGGCTTCACCCCAGCGGTGAGAAAGCGTGACGAACCGAAAGTATCTGCAGACAGCTGTACGGATGCACTCCATTCGCTGATCCGGGGCACTCATCGCGCACAAAGACAGTAAGTGATTGTACTGTTGACTGCTCATAAAATTCAATATCTGCGCATCCCGGTTGCACAGGATGCCAGTATGTATGTGCAGCAACCTTGTCGGCATAGTTTTGAGTGCTTCGAATGCCACATTACGGATAACTTGTTTAATGTCAGAGGCATCTGAGGATGTGGCGACAACTTCTGGTCTGCTCTTCAATTGGAGGCAGTCCGCAAGACAGCGCTGAGATACGTAGTAACCCGGATTTCCAGGTATGAGTAGTCGCAGGGCCTCTTGCTCGAGCGCAATAGCCTCAGTCAAATGAGCGCCTCCGGATTGTTGACGAAAGCTATCAGCTAGGCACATTGCAAGGTCGTGAAGCGACCTGGCACGACTTGGGTGCCCAGTCGGGTGGAACTGCAGTACATAACGGTATAGTTCGATGGCCTCATTCAGGTCGACAATTGCATGCAAGTTTTGGTATCTGTCTTTGAAATAATTTGCAAGGGCACGTAGATTGTCTACCGCCCGACCAAGCATGACAACTTCGTCCACGTTTGTCCCCTGCGCAAGCCATTGAGCCCGCTCTCGAACAAAAAGTGTGAGCTGCTCGCGGGAAGCAGTATACTCAGAGTGTCCTGGTAACCGGAGTTCTAGCAGATACGTTGTGAGACAAATAGCCTCGTCCAGGTCAGCTGTTGTGGCCTCCTTCTGAAACCTGCTCCAAAGACATAGTGAGAGGGTATGCAATGAGGAGGCAATGTCAGCATGATTTCTTGGATGGCGTGCCGACGTAGGTCGGCGAAAAAAAATTGCTCTGCCAGACGTGTGCGCCATAACTTGTTTCTGAAACCTTGTGCAGAGGTCATAAGTGAGGTTGTAAAGGGATATGCTACGATCAGGATGCCCTGGTGGACGGAGCTCTAGTGCTGCACGTCCAAGCGTCACAGCTTCTTCCAAGTCAGCAATGACCCCCAGATTGTCATACTTGTACGAAAGGCAGAGCGCAAGTGAATGGAGTGATGAAGAACGATCAGGATGTCCAGAGGGACATAGTTCCAACGCTGCACGGTGTAGCTCGATCGCCTCTTCCAGGTCACATATTCTAGCGTGTTTCTGGAACCTCCTCTTGAGATCACGAGCAAGATTGTAGAGAGATACGCTACGCCCACGATGCCCTGGTGGACGGAGCTCTAGTGCTGCACGTCCAAGCGTCACAGCTTCTTCCAAGTCAGCAATGGCCCCCAGATTATCATACTTGTCCGAAAGGCAGAGCGCAAGTGAATGGAGTGATGAAGACCGATCAGGATGTCCAGAGGGACATAGTTCCAACGCTGCATGGTGTAGCTCGATTGCCTCTTCCAGGTCACACATTCTAGTGTGTCTCTGGAACCTCCTCCAGAGATCCCAAGCAAGATTGTAGAGAGATACGCTACGCCCACGATGCCCTGGTGGACGGAGCTCTAGTGCTGCACGTCCAAGTGTCACAGCTTCTTCCAAGTCAGCAATGACCCCCAGATTGTCATACTTGTCCGAAAGGCAGAGCGCAAGTGAATGGAGTGATGAAGACTGACCAGGATGTCCAGAGGGACGTAGTTCCAACGCTGCACGGTGTAGCTCGATTGCCTCTTCCAGGTCACACATTCTAGTGTGTTTCTGGAACCTCCACCGGAGGTCACAAGCAAGATTGTAGAGAGATACGCCACGATCACAATGCCCTGGTGGACGGAGCTCTAGTGCTGCACGTCCAAGCGTCACAGCTTCTTCCAAGTCAGCAATGGCCCCCAGATTATCATACTTGTCCGAAAGGCAGAGCGCAAGTGAATGGAGTGATGAAGAACGATCAGGATGTCCAGAGGGACATAGTTCCAACGCTGCACGGTGTAGCTCGATTGCCTCTTCCAGGTCACACATACTAGTGTGTTTCTGGAACCTCCTCCTGAGATCGCAAGCAAGATTGTAGAGAGATATGCCACGATCACGATGCCCTGGTGGACGGAGCTCTAGTGCTGCACGTCCAAGCGTCACAGCTTCTTCCAAGTCAGCGATGACCCCCCCCTTGTTATACTTGTTTGAAAGGCAGGCCGCAAGTCCATGGAGTGATGAAGACCGATCAGGATGTCCAGAGGGGCGTAGTTCCAATGCCGCACGGTGTAGCCCGATCGCCTTATCCAAGTCATCAATTTTCTTTCCTTTCGTGAATCTGTTGTGGAGGGCCACCGCTAGGTCAAAGAGGCCGAGATCCCTACCATGAGATCCAAAGGGATACCGCTCCAACTCTGCTCGCTTGCGCGAAACGTCGCTTGTTGCAGACATTGAATGAGGATATACAGGGCAGAAATGGTGCTGTCTTCGGAGGTTCGCCAATTAACTGCAATAACATGGGGAAAATAGATCAATATGATATCATTGGAAGTGACAAAGGAACAGAGTAAGAAATCAGTAAGGCTAATTGAACAGCCGGAAAGAATACGCACGCCAAGGTACGAAGAATAGAGTAGGCAATGCTAGAGTCGGTCAGAGCAAAATGTGGATATAGCTATATGGTGGTCAGTGCATACAACACAACGATGGAACCGAGAGGATCTTCAGCGATGGATTTGAAAAATATAAGTTAGCTGAGAATTTTTCCCTACTGGAGTAAGTTGCCTAGTTGAAGAACTGGGCAGCTGCTCACCAGTAGCCCAACAGTTGGTGGATGTCCGTGTATGAGGATACGGACTGATAGAAAGCACAGGATTGCTTCCCATGCCCACGGTACTACCCCATGACCATGTGTGGCCAACATGTCCAAACCCAAACAGTAATTTCGTTTAATCTACAAGTTCTGCTCCTGCGCATGGGTTGACTCGAGGAGGGATACGCGAAGGATCTGCAGTCGACGTTACTGGCTTGAAGCTACGCGATATGATCATATCCCCTGGTGGTCTGAGCAAGCAACGACGATGCAAGACGACATAACTTTACTTCGGACAACCCTCGGGCCGACAAATACTCTGGGTGTCCGTTTCTTTCCTGAGCCTGCGCCCACATTTTGTGTGGCTAGCCTTGTCACGGGCAGGTATGTATATTAGTATTAGACAACGGATGCCTCTCACTGATTTCGTTGTTTTCGGTGCGAGTACACTGGCTGCTTACAACCAGCAGTGTCGAACTGGCAAATTTCGGGGGTGTGACGGCAATCATCAAGACCAACATGTTGCTTGAGGGTGATTGATGATTGGTCAGCTGGTGTAAATCCAGCCCTGCTCCTTTACGTTCTTCAAGTCGTCCCTCCCTTTG
This sequence comes from Pisolithus marmoratus, assembly GCA_024613145.1. NCBI lineage: Eukaryota > Fungi > Basidiomycota > Agaricomycetes > Boletales > Pisolithaceae > Pisolithus > Pisolithus marmoratus. The sequence goes on along the minus strand of JANFAE010000595.1, from coordinate 34,577 downwards.
GCTGTGGGTTCTACCAGGTAGTCCGGACAGCGGGATGCACGTGCTCCACCTCACTTCGACCATTGTCTAACGTCTATTTATCTGTCTTGTCGCGTTGTATGACTGGCAATAGATAGAGTAAAGCAACATTTGCAAAAGGTGAATTAACCTTCTGCGGGAAGGAGCATGACAGGCCATACGGGTTTCATAGTCAGGAGTTTGGTGTATCTTGGGTCATCGGTGGGTTTTCCCTACAGATGTCCGACCAGGCGCTCGGGATCAGGAGTTGTGCTACCTTGGCGATTGGTGGGTTGTCCCTACATATATCCCACCCGACGCTTGAGATCGGGGTTGTGCTCATATGAGTCTCGTTCTCGCGGCCATATCCACTATGCTAACTATCGGGTGTTGATAACAGGAAAGCCATATACATACGAGCGGTCGTATGCTGAACGGGGATCAAGGTGCGAGACTACCGACTAGCGTCGCTCCTGGATGACTTTGAGTCTGGGGCACAAGTGGGTTACCCGTCTCGTTTCTTTCTTTCGGTTACTTCTCTCGACCCTTGTTCCAAGTCAGCGTTTCTTGTGACTATTCTCCAGCCATATATTTCTGACACATTTCGTTTTCAGGTCTTTGGTGCCGACATATTGGTCACTACGACTGCATGGTTTTTGTTTGTCTGTTAAATTGCGGCGGTGGATTACGAATGATTGAAACTTTAACCCCTTTTACCTGTAGTGCGATTACACCGCACTCATGCATGTCGACCGCCTCGTTGGTCTGATGACGTTTTGCACAAGTTCTTGAACTGTTCGTCGTCAGACTCGGCCCGTCGACATAGTCGGGGGGAACGATTGTCTGAAACGGCAATCCACGACTGTCTATTGCATGCACTTGCGTCTAGCGGTGCTTGTTGCGCTATCTACGGACGCCGCTGCGAAACGTGCTCGTTATGAATGGCTGCCCGAATCTTATCCCCCCGTGTACTGTCAAGTTCAGTCACTTCAAACCATGTTATTGTCCCATACTCAAACGTGTTTCCATTTTTCACAACCGTCCACAACATGCCAATCACACTTCTCCTGTTTCTAGAGTGCAGACGTCTGTGCAACTTTGCTTTAACAATCATGTGGTGTTCAGTCAAACGTGATACGTATAGCAAGAAAACAATGTGAACAGTAAAGTACCTAAAGGACCCATCGACGGACCTCAGGTTTCTTCTCCGGAGGCAACTCGGGTGTTGACGACAGCGATCTTACCCTTGTCACAGGTGCTAAAACTGGCACAGAACTTTGGTGGGAATAGGTTGGAGTGTTCGTGTTTGCGCTAGCGGTGATCAGATGTCGGTTATGTAAATGAGGGATGACTTCGTTTGAAGTGTCGGAGAGTACGCTGATACACCTTGCTAGCAACCGCAGCGTGCAGCGCCATCAAAGAACGAAGAGAAAAGCTCACCAGCTTCTGCCGCTGTTGACATACCGACGACCCTGTCTCTGAAGGCTTTTGCTCCTGTCAGGAAGCCATCCATAAAGTCGGCTTGACACCCCATGGCCGACCCCGTTCACAAGGCCCTTCACTTTCGAAGCCATGCCCTTGCAAACCTGCGACGAACACAAACCAGGTCAGTTCGAGGGCTCGGTCGCGCTGCCGGAAGATATTTCGAAGTAGGAAACGTGCACGAATGACTGAGAAGCGGGACCCGAAATAATATTTGGCATCAGCGGTGTCACAATACTGGATCTCTGCTGGAGGCTGACGTTCAAAAGTTGGTTGAGGTTGGAATTCGTCCTTGAACTTGAATGGGTTCAAATTGATGGGTTTCAATTACTTCTTAGTAGTTGACTCGTGGGCAAAAACTGAAATGCGGGAAGTGGGTGGACAGGTGGCGGCAGATGTAAAAGGGGCTGGCTCACAATGGCGTTGGTCCCGTCGGCGGCTATCTTAAAGAAAACGTCCGCTCCTTCGTCTTCGTTGCAAAAGCCAAACATACGGGTCTGAGTATGGACCATTGACTGCGAACCTAAACGATGGAGGGAACTTACAATTCTAGCGAAGCGATGGAAGAAAGGCTCATATAACTCTGTTCGTCTTCACATCAATAAATTTGAACCAGTATTTTTCCGAAAGTACACCGGCGCGAGAGCCCAGTCCTTCGCGATCGCATCCAAAAATGAGGATATCTTCAATTTAGAGTAGATCTAATTCAGATGTGGATTGATAAACGAGGTGTAGTATTCTCTGACGGCCGATCACCTTTGCACGTTGGGCTCGATAACAGAGGAGAGAGGTACGTGCGACATTGCCTATCCTCTGGTGTGAAGAATGCTGTCGTCGGTTGATGCATGTGGACAAGGGCATCGGGATGGGGACAGTTGTAAGAGAATGACAGTGCTGTCCGATGTAAGAGAAAAGTGCGAAAGTGGCTGCGAAAACTGCCAGCATACAACGCGCAGTTGTGGTCTGTGAAGGCAGTGCGCGGTCCTCACCTATTGCAGGTCCACCAGCTGTGGCCCTCGCTAACTACAAACATTTCTCGCATACCAAAGCCGGTGCGCAGCGCTAAGGGATTTTGCGGACAAATACAACAGAGACGTTTGCGTGGGTGGCCGGGCAATGCCGACGAACTAGAGATCGATCGAAAGCGGAAATGGGTGGCTGCTTTGGAGGAGTCGGAGGGGGACTAGGGCGAATGACAGTGAACCGCCTCGGGCACTCAAAAGTGGTGTGTCCTACCTGGCTCAAGCCAACGGCGTTGCCAACACACTTGGAACGGTACTTACGGAAGTTGCTGACGAGCCCCTGCGTGGTTACCCATTTTACTTGTGCCGATACGTGTTTATCATCAGTCCCGAAGTCCTACCCGAGCCCAAGCCCGTACAAGTTGGGCAGGCCTCCACCATTCTTTTCAGGTCGCAGTACGTTACCTCTAAGCTTGCGAACGGTGCCACACGCCATCGATCGCAGCGCACAATGTCACTAATGCCATCTGACGCAACATTCAACCCGTCTATACCCACTCAAGCGCTGACGTATCCTCCCCTCTGGCCAATCTTTATATCCTCGGTCTTACTGGTTGGGCGGGGTAAATGCGCCGAGCGTCACCTTCCAAAAACAAGGGCACCATCAAGGAAAAGGCGATGTCAAGCGGAAGGGCGTCAACAGCATCGTCATATGGGGCGATCCCTCTTCGTGCTTGCTGGGTCACCGTCATCACAACGTTCAAGTCTTAGTGAACATTCGCACTCGCGTACGAATTCCCAGAACACTACTCATTCCTGGAATAACTCTCGTACATAAGTTTTGGTCCCCGACTCCAGTGCTGTTGTCAAGCTCAAAGCAGACCTTATTCCACTTCCCCAAACGGCAGTATCTTCCAGTTCAAGCTTTGGTGTTGTTATGCACGAAAGATGGGCATCTTCTTGAATTTGGCCTGTTCGATACGTCACCAAGCGTTCTGGATGCACTGGCCGGCATCACAGATAACGCGAAGGTACAGCCACGCGAAGTGGTGGCACGACTCGTAAAGGAAGCAATGCGAAAATGGGCCGTTGAATAGATAATGGTGTACCATTTTCATCACCTTCATATCCTCTGCAACCGCTTATTTCATTCTCTGCTGCAGCTGGCTTTGTGGCTTGTTGTCCCTTTATTATGATCGTTATACATGGCTACCGCTGCCGACATGGACATCCTCGCATGATCTCCAGCCAAGTTCCACGTTATAATGGATTGTCAGACGTCGCAAGTTATCAAAGTACACTGGGCTTCGAGGTGACCAGAAGGCAGTTCTGATCCTTGACTTCTGCTAAGTATATCCCGCTCCTAGAGTGAGTGTTCGCGCTTACTGTCACCTTGCCAGTACGTTACTCCTTGACTCACCGTGCGTGCCGGACTTGTCGGTCTGTAATGATAGCTCAATATGCCCACCCGTCCGCCTCAGGGATGGCATAAAATAAAATAAAGCCAAGTGCATATGCATGTTTCCCGCATTTCTATTCATACAGGTGAGCGTTGGCGGTTAGGAGTCCTTTGTACATTTCTCTCTTACATACTGCACAGTATGTACACCGTGAAGACTATAGCGCTTGGGCCACGCTTGATCAAGCGACGTCGACCCGTGTAGGAGTACTCGATTCATACCTGCAAGCTCTCTCATGACGGAACATGGGGAAAGGTGCAATGGCAAGAGACGTATACTATCTATACTCTAACAGAAGGTTGCAGACCTACTGGTACTCCACGGTAGCTAGTGAACAAGCGAAGTAAGCAAGGGTTTGCGATTCAGTAAGTATAGGTTAACCTCTCACCCTTTGCCGCAGATTGCAGCTCAAGCTGGCGCTGGTACGGAGGACTGGGGTTAAGTGAGAGTCGATGTAGGGCCGTACTAGTTGCAACCTGCTACACGTGTTTGATATCCCTGGCAAACGTGAATGAAATAAAGTCTTCCTGATTTCATGAGTGTCATAGTTAATCTACACGACATGTAATGTCCTAACTTTACTTTGCAGAATGCTGCCCGTGTCTACGGGCTGAGCAATAACAACGGTAGAGGAGAGGATCCTTCTGTACTCGTTGTGAGGTAGTTGAATCAACAGGAGTGCGTTAAATGGCCTCCTCAGCGTAACAAGCAACTGCGTTTCAGTCGTAGCGTCTAGCTTCGCCGACGAACCAAGCAAACTCGAGTGCCAAGGGCGAACAAGTTGCAGAGCACCTTGCTCCATTGCCTCATCTTCTAATTCGTCCGGCACTTCGATCTCAAGTGGCTTCAGACCAGATGCCTGGATCAAGTACGTGTAACTGAACGCAGATGGATCAGCCTCTTTTAACCGAACCGCTGTAACACGATGGGTGATGCATGGCAGTATAAGGCGACGATTGATGAATTGTGGGAGGGGTGACTTGGCGAGTGAGCGATACAGCTTTCGCAATGCCGTGGACGACGCAGGCTGATGACCCGTCGTCGACGCCTGTTCCTCTGGTTGAGATGGAGGTAATGGTAGCGTGTGATATGAGCTGATGTGGGCAGGGAAGCAGGAATGAAACGGCGACGCCTTTCCAACCCACTCTAGCACTGATATGTCCCCGGACTGTGATATGATTTCAGCTAGGAGACGGCCAAGTGCCTTCTCAACAGATTCACCGTACAGAACAGGTAGGTGGAGATCGAAAATCCCGAAAAGTGAGTAGGCGATATCCTCGGGTCGGGTGGTACAACGCAATGATGCCCATTGGAGTCTCGAACGTGCATCATCCATACCCGGCGAGAAGTTGGTGAGGAATCGGGACTCTACTCCAGTCACCCTCTCCAGCTCTTCCAGCACAGCAACATCAGCTTTATGGTTGGAACACGTAAGGTTCTTGTAGAGGGTCCAGTTTTGGGTGTAGAATAGTACAGTTCGAGGGGCCAGTAATTCTTGGAGGGTCCACCCACGTCCAAACCATTCACTGCCTCCAAACGAGCCAGAATTGGAAACATCGGAGAGATGAACTATAGTCAGGGCGGACCGTCGGTACCATGCAAACATTGATCCTATCGCTTCTTGCAACTCGGCACTGCTATCTTTGTCTATGCAACACGTGTCGCTCCATGCCCACAAGTAATCATGCTCGCAAGCACGAAGACAGAAGGCTTGGAGCTTTCCAAAGCCCACGCTTTTTGACATACCATATATTGAGAGGCCTTCGACGTCCCGCAGCAATGGCTCGTTTGCACCCCAGCGATGAGAAAATGTGACGAACTGAAAGTATCCAGAGATCGTAGTGCGGATGAGTTCCATTCGCTGATCTGGGGCACCCACTACGCATGAAGACAGCAGCTGCTTGTATTGTTGACTGCTCATAAAATGCGATACCTGTGCATCCCGGTTGCACAGGACACCGGTATGGGTGCACAGCAGCCTGGTTGGCATAACTTTGACTGTTTCAAATACAACACCACGAATCGCTTCTTCAATGTCAAAGTGGGCAATACCAGAAGCATCGGAGGATATAGTGGAAACCTGTGGGTTGATCATCATCTGAAGGTAGGCTGTAAGACAGCGCCGAGATACGTCGTAAGCTGGATCTCCAGGTATGAGTAGCTGCATGGCTTCTTGCTCGAGCATGATAGCTTCACTCAAATCCGCTTCTGTGGATTCTTGACGAAATCTGTCCGCTAGACATGTTGCAAGGTCATGGAGGGGTACGGCGCGACCTGGATCCCCTGTCGGATGGAACTGCAGTACACATCGGTACAGTTTGATGGCCTCGTTCAGGTCAACAATTGCACACTGGTTTTGGTATCTGTGCTTGAAGTAATTTGCAAAGACGTGTAAAGGGTCTACCGCTCGACCATAACCAGGATCTCCGGGTACGAATAGTCGCAAGACCTCTTGGTCGAGGGCAGCTGTAACCTCGGTCAAATCCGCTTGTGCACAGTGCTGTCCAAGCCCATCTGTTAGGCACATTGCGAGGTCGTGGAGAGACACCGCATGACTCGGATGCGCGGTCGGGTGCAATTTCAGTACATATTGGTGCAATTTAATGGCTTCTCTCAGGTTGATGGTTGCACGCCGGTTTTCGTATCTGTCCTTGAAGTAATTCGCAAGAACGCGTAGATTGTCTACTGCTCGACCAAGCATGACAGATTCATCCACATTTGTCTCCTGCGCAAGACGCTGAACTCGCTCGCCAACTAAAAGTGCGAGGTGCTCATGGGCAATAGCATATTCAGAGTGTCCTGGTGGCCGGAGCTCCAAAACATAAGTTGCAAGACAAATAGCCTCATCTAGGTCGACTATCATGGCATCCTTCTGAAACTTGTCCCAAAAGCACAATGAGAGGGCATGCAGCGAGGGAGCAACGTCAGCATCACTTCTTGGATGGTCCAATGCAAGTCGGCGAACAGGTTTTGCACTGCCTGAGTCATGCACCATAGTTTGTTTCTGAAATCTTGTCCAGACGTCGCAACTGAGGGTGTAAAGACATGTCCCACGATGAGGATGCCCTGGAGGGTGGAGCTCTAGTGCTGCATGTCTAAGTGTCACAACTTCTTCCAAGTCAGCAATGACCCCCTGATTATCATACCTATCTGAAAGACAGAGAGCGAGCGACTGGAGTGATAAGGACCGACGAGAATGCCCAGAGGGACGAAGTTCCAATACTTCACGGTATAGCTCAATCGCCTCATCTAGGTCACACATTCTAGTGTGTTTCTGGAACCTCGTCCTGAGATCACAAGCAAGATTGTTGAGAGATGTGTCACGACTAGGATGCCCTGGGGGACAGAGCTCTAGCTTTGCACGACCGAGTGTCACAGCTTCTTCCAAGTCAGCGATGTCCCCGTAATTGTCATATTTGTCCGAAAGGCAGAGTGCAAGTGAATGGAGTCGTAAAGACCGATCTGAATGTCCAGAGGGACATAGTTCCAATGCTGCACGGTATAGCTCAATCGCTTCTTCCAGGTCACACATTGTAGCGTGTTCCTGGAACCTCGTCCTGAGATAACGAGCGAGATTACGGAGAGATGTGCCACGATCAGGATGCCCTGGTGGACAGAGCTCTAGCGCTGCTCGTCCAAACATCACAGCTTCTTCCAAGTCGGCAGTGACCCCCTGGTTGACATACCTATCTGAAAGGCAGAACGCAAGCGAATACAGTGATGAAATACGGTCGGGATGTCCAGAGGGACAGAGTTCCAATTCTTCACGGTACAGCTCAATTGCCTCTTCCAGATCACACATTCTAGCGTGTTCCCGGAACCTCCTCTGGAGACTACGGGCGAGAATGTTGACAGAACTACCACGATTAGGATGCCCTGGTGGACAGAGCTCTAGTGCTGCACGTCCAAATGTCACAGCTTCTTCCAAGTCAGCGATGACCTCCTGATTGCCATACTTGTCCAAAAGGCAGAACGCAAGTGAACGGAGTGATGAAGACCGATCAGGATGTCCAGAGGGGCGTAGTTCCAATGCTTTATGGTGTAGCCCAATCGCCTCATCTAGGTCGCACATTCTGGTGTTTTCCTGGAACCTCGCCCAGAGATCACAAGCGAGATTGTTGAGAGATACGCTATGATCAGGATCCTCTGGTTGATGGAGCTCTAGCGCTGCACGTCCAAGCGTCACGGCTTCTTCTAAGTCAGCGACTACTCCCTGATGTTCATACCTATCCGAATAACAGAGAGCGAGCTGGTGAAGTGATGAAGACCGATCAGGATGTCCAGAAGGACGTAGTTCTACAGCATCATGGAGTAAAGCGATTGCCTCATTCAAGTCGTCAATTTTCTGTCCTTTCACGAATCTGTCGTAGAGGGCCATCGCCAAGTCGAAGAGGGCGACATCCCTATCGTGAGACCCAGGGGGGCACCGTTCCAATGCCGCTCGCTTGCGCAGAACATCGACTGTTGGATCCATTGAATGACGATATGCACGGGGAAAATGGTTCTGCCCTCGAAGGGGACTCGGCGATCAACTGCGATCACACATGAACAGTAGAATAATATGTAATTGCTGGAAATGAAAAAGGAACACAGTAAGTAATCATTGAGGCTAGTTAAACAGCTAGGAAGAACCTACATGCCAACGCACGTAGTACAGAGCAGGTAATACTGGGTGTTGGTCAGAAACGCAACGTGGATAGAACTATATGGAGGTTAGTATATGCAACGCAACAATGAACCGAGAGAACTTTCACCGATGGATGGAAAAGTACGGGATGAGTGAGAAATTTTCGTTGGGTGCTGCTGGAGTAAGTCACGCAGATTGAAGAACTGGGTAGCAGCTCACCAGTAGGTCAACGCTCGTGAGAGAGAGAGAAAGAAGATAAGCTGACGAAAGGGACGGGATTGCCGCCCGTGCTCGTGATAAGTGCCCTTGATGCTGTGTGACCAACCTGTTCCCGCATGTCCGAAGCCCACTTCGTCCCAGACAGTAATTTCGTGTAATCTATAAGCTCCCGTCCTTCGTATGGATTGACTCCAAGAGGGATATGCGTCGATGCGAGGGATCTGCTATCGATATTACTGACCTGAAGCTGCATGATGTGACAAAAACTTCTGGTGGTCCAGGCAAGCAACGAAGATGGAACTTTGTTGTAGACAAAACTCCGGCAGTACTCTGCATGTGCGTTTCTGGTCGCGCCACTGGGTTGCTCTTCTCAATGTTCGTGTGGGGTCACACGCTGGTCATCTCGGTGAAAGGTGCTAGGAAACAAATATCACCGTCAGCCCCCGTTGTTTCGATTCCGTTTTCGCTAAAATGCTGTGACTATTCTCCGGCCACATATTGATCACTACGAGTGCGTGTTTTCTGTTTGTCTGTTAAGTTGCGGTGGTGGGCTGTGAATGATTGAAACTTAACCCCTTTCACCTGCTGTGTGATTGCACCACACTCATGCACATCTATCTCCTCGTTGGTCTGGTGACGTCCAACTGTACGCCGCTTGTCGGAATATGGCTCGCCGTAGTCAGGAGGGAACGATTGTCTGAAATGACATGTGTCAATTCACGACGGTCCATTGCATGCACTTGCGCCTAGCGGTGCTTGTTGCGCTATCTATTACAGACGCCACTGCGAAACGTGCTCGTTATGAATTGCTACCCGAATCTTATCTCCCTGTGTACTGTTAAGATTCAGTCACTTCAACCTATGCTCCTCTTGTGTTATTGTCTCATACTCAAGCCTCGTTTCCATTTTTCACAACCATCCACAACGCGTCGACCACACTCAATATTCGTGCTGCTCATTGCAATTCTCCTATTTCTATAGAGGGTGCAGATGTCTATGGAACTTTTCTTCAATAACCATGTGGTGTCCAGTCAACCCGATACGTATGGTAAGGAAAACAATGAGATGCACACATCAGCCTGACTTATTCGCGATGAACAGTAAAGTACCCAAAGGACTCATCGACGCATCTTGTGTTTCTTCTCTGGAGGAGGCGACTCAGGTGTCGATGATGGCGATCCTACTGCTGCCGCAGGTGCTAAAACTGTGTTCGTGTTCGTGTTAGCGGGGATAGTTGGCGCTGATGTCGGTTGTTCAAACGAGTGATGTTTTCCTCGTTAGCAACCACACCGTGCAGCGGCCACCAAAGGACGAAGAGAAAAGTTCACCAGCATCTGCCGCTGTCGACGTGCCCACGACTCTGTCCTTGACGGCTTTTGTCCTTGCCAGGAGGCCCTCCATGAAGTCGGCGTTGACACCATTTCCCCCATGGCCGACTCCGTTCACAAGCCCCTTCACTTCCGAAGGCATACCCTTGCAAAACTGCGATGAACACAGATCAGGTTGGTTCGAAGGCTCGACCGCGCCGCCGAAGGATACTCCGACGGGGGAAATGTGCACGAATGACCGAGGAACTGGACCCGAAATCATATTTAGCATCAGCGGTGTCACAATACTGGATCCTGCTGGAGGCTGACCTGCAGAAGTTGGCTGAGGTTTGGATTTGTTCTTGGACTTGAGTAGGTTCAAATTGGTAGGTTTCAATTGCTTCTTAGTAGGGTTGACTCATGGGCAACAACTGAAACGCGGGAAGTGGGTGGCCAGGTGGCGGCAGATGTGAAAGGGGCTGGCTTACGATGGTGTCGGTTCCATCGGCGGCTATCTTACAGAACGCGTCTGCTTCTTCGCTGTCATTGCAAAAACCAAACATACGGGTCTAAGTATGTACCATCGACCATCAACCTAAACGATGCCGGCACTGGAGGGAACTTACGGTTACAGTGAAGTAACGGAAGAAAAGGCTCATACACCTCTGTCCGCCTTCACATCGATAAGTCTGAACCAGTATTTTTCCTTCAGGCATGCTCCGTGTCTTTGCGTACCGCTCGGTCCGGAGGGGGCGACAACAACTGCGAAGGTATACCGGCGGGAGAGCCAAGCCCTTCGCGATCCCACGCGTACACTCTGATGGTTGCAGTGGCGCCACCTTTTGCGTGTTGGGCTCGAGAACAGAAGAGAGGTACACGTGGTGTTGTGTATCTTCTGGCGTGAAGAATTCTGTCGTCGATTGACGCATGTGGTCAGAGAGGTCAGGATGGAGACAGTTGTCAGAGAACGACAGTGGTAACTAATATTACCTTGCTTGCAAGGTTTCTGTCCGAGCATAATTGCGTGGGAAACCGTCCTCCATCTGAAAGACCTTCCTTTTTCAGCATGATGCGGCACTTGCTGACCTCAACGTGCATCTACCTTCGTATGCTTTGCACAGCAGTGACAACAAACGTGGGCAGTTGTCAGTTATCTGTCGTCATCTGTACCCACCACTTCCGGGTCTTCTCGTCTAACAAATGTAGGCGATCGTCCTCAGTGAGCAAGTCCGCAGAGCAAGCACTCAGAAACAATCTCTCATCAAAGTCTCTTAAAAGGTGAATAGTATCGCGCCCTGAGCTTCTCGACAGAGCAACATAAAGGTTGAAAAGATTGAGGGTTCCAGATGGCAGTCGAGCAATGTCCACGAGTACATAAGAAATGGTCTGACCCTGTGACCAGTAATCGGTCAAAGCAGCTGCAGTCATCGGAAACTGCAGTCGCCGCACGGGGCGGGTGACAGCCACACCTGCGGACGTGGTATAGCGGATACGATGGGTTTTGCAGACAGGTTCAACAGGGATGACAGATGGTTCCAGGCCTGGCAATGGAGAAGTGCGAGTGTGCGAGAGTGTTTGTATGCTGCATGTTCTCGAATCAGGCAAGCAAGGTTGTCGCCGCCACTGGCAGCACTTCCGAGTATCGAGTGTAAAGAGAAAAGTGCGAAAGTGAAACGAAAATAACCAGCATACAACATGCGTTGTGGTCTGTGAAGGCAGAGCGGTCCTCACCTATTACAAGTCCACAAGTTGTGGCCCTCAAGAACTGCAAACGTTTCTCGCATACCAAAGCTGGTGCACAGCGCTAAGGGATTTCTGTGGACATAGTACGACGGGGGCGGCCGGGTAATGCCGACGAACTAGAGATCGATCGAAAGCGGAAATGGGTGGCTGCTTTTGGGGGAATCGAAGACTTCAGGTTGGGGGGAAGTACTGGGGCGAATGACGGTCGGGCACTCAAATCCAAGGGTGGTGTGTCCTACCTGGCTCAAGCCAAATGACACTCATCTATAAGCACGTCCACTCCAAAGGGGAAATGCGCCTCCTCCAACACCTTTGCGCTAGCCAACACACCCGGAACAGTGCGTAGATTGCTAACCAACCTCTACATAGCTACTCCATTGCTTGTGCCGATACATATCATTAGTCCCGAAATCCTTTTTGACCCCAGCCCTCACCAAGTCCGTACAAGCGGGGCAAACCTCTGCCATTCTTTTCGGTGCTGCATGTCGCCTTCCATGTTTACGAACAGTACCGCACACCATCCAGCGCAACATTCAACTCGTCTACGCCCACACAAGTACCAGCGTATCCTGCACTAAAAGCACCATGTCGTGACGAGATCATGATGGGTGTCAACGGCTCCCCCTCCGTCTTGACTGACTTGCCGGCGGTGGTGACAAGGAAGGTGAGGTCAATGCGCCGAGCGATTTGTCACCTTCCACAAACCAGGGGACCACCAAGGAAAAGGCGGTCGGCAGGCCGAAAGGACTTGAGCGTCTAACACCATCGTCATACGCCGCAACCCCTCTGTTGTGCTCGCCGGGTCATCACAACGTTCAAGTCTTAGTCTACAGTCACACTCGCCTACGAATTCCCGGAACACTACTCATCCCCGGAGTAACTCTCGTACGCAGATTTTGGTTCCCGAGTTCAGTGTGGCTGTCACGTCTAAGGTAGATCTGATTCGACTTCCTCCCACGACAATATCTTCACAGCTCCGATGTCGTTGCCTACGAAAGATGGGCATCTCCTTGAATTTGACTCATTCAATACGTCGCTAATCACTACGGGCGCACTGGCGTGCATCTCGGATAGCGCGAAGCCGTCGCGCGAGAAGATGGAGTAACCGGGAAAGGAGGCAGTGCAAAAATAGGCCATCGAATAGTGCGTGATGTACCTCCTTTACATCCTCTGGAATCGCTTTACTCCCCCTATCTATTATCGTCGTCATAAATGGCTACCCTGCTAATACGAACAACCTCGCATGATCTCAAGCTAATTGCCAAGTCACAACGGGGGATTCTAGGCGTCGCAAATTATGTACACACGATTAGGTGGATAATTCCGAGATTAGGATATTGGAAACCATTCCCATGTACCGTGTTATGCTGGATACTAACCAGACTTAGTGGGTCGGGGATGACAAGATAGGAAAGCTAACCTGGGATAGACATAATGCATTCATAACGATGCTTTGATCGGAGGAGACCCATATTTCGTCAACAAGAACGTAGCAATGTCGTGAGCTGCAAAGTTGCTTCAGTGCAGTGCTAGATCCTACGGTCGATGACTACTCACCAAGTTCGATCGGTGCTTCCTGGACGATCTAAGGTTTACGATCAGCACGTGGAATTAAAATGGCGTGGAATTCAGATCGACAGCTACGTACAAGGTGTCCAGCGAAGGGGAAAACCACGTTGGATGCATTGGCAGGTCGACGCCAGACCCTCGCTTCAGTCTCTTCATCTCCAAGGAAACTAGCAATGCAGAGGACCATGATCAGCTCCAGCGCAGAATCGCAGCACGACCGGAGTGGGATGACCTACCCAGGTGACGGCACAACCCACCGAAGAGTGATGTTCTCGTCCAATTTTTCCAGCAGCTCCCAAACTTCGAAAGAAACCGGTGCATTAACAATGCTCAGACCCTCCTGAACGGGGGTCATTTTCAATCTAGCAATGCCAGTGGCATCAACAGTTAATCCATGGTCAACGTATGTCTTTAGGACTTCTGGGTGCCAGGATGCGAAGAATGGTGATTGTATGAACTGACGCAGGGCTTCTTCACTGCAGTTAAACAGTAAAAGCAGCTGGGTTCACACCAACGATGGCGCTCACCGAGATGACCAAAAGTTGCGCCTAGTGAAAACGTTAGCGACTGACCTGAGAATCTCGTCAATACCCCTATGCTTGTCAGCTGGAATGATCGGGTCCACAAGTATGAGGGATGAGAACAACTTCGGGAAATCCAAAGCCGCCAAGGCTCTACACGAGAAGCGATGAACAACCGTTTAACCTTAGCCGCCTATACACTTACGAGGAAGTACCACCAAATGAGTGACCAACAGTTATAAGCCTCCGATGGCGATAGCCAAGCTCCTTGCGAGCGTCACTCGTGGCCCCTGGAAGACGTGCAAGGCAAGTAGGCAGCGGCACAGGGGTGGCCTCTTCTGGGAGGTAGTTTACAAGAAAGTTCACGATATCACGGGCATCATCCTGCCAGTCGACTGAAGGAACGTTAGGTCTAATGGACGTCGCAGTGGGGGCATCCTACAAATTCCGCTCAAATTCTCCGCGTTCACAAGAGCCGAGTCGCCATGATGAACGGCTTCCCAAGACCATACTTCATCTATGAGAGGGCCGGCTGTCGAATCCAGAAGACTTCGTAACATGGTCTCCCAAATCTAAAACCCAAGTTACCAACAGACGAGGAAGGCGATTAGTTAAACTCACTTCCTTCGGGTACCCATTTCCATGAACGAGCAACAAAGTCAAGCCAGTCCTTACGGTATTACGTCTGTGTTTCCGGACGCAGCGGTTGATACAGTTCCAAAGTGGTTTCTGACTGAAGTCACCGGTCAGTTTCCCTTGCGCGAAGCGCATCTGCCTTTCAATGAGTTCGTTTATTATCGCGGTTACCTGCTTCCGCCTTTCAGAAGCTGACGTTAAGCTAGCGAGTGTTGGGATTTCAGGAAGAGGAACGTCTGGGACCGATCTAGGAAAGGCAGCAGGGATGATATGTGTGCTGAACGCATAAGCGTCGTGAATGGTATCTTTTCTAGGAGGCGATGGCAGAGAGGGACTTTGCGAAGGGTGAGGATGACATTGGATGGGTAGCAGTGGTCGTGGGTTAACCGATATCCAAGGTGGGGACGGTGTGTAGGGCACACTGAATGTGTTGGTCCTCATCTCGGGGCTACGTAGGGTCATCCCAACAAGGCATAGGATTATATAGGTCACTATCCTGTGACCTGCATTGGGGGCGTTATCGAGCAAATTGCCTGCACGCGCCTGGGCTGCGATAGATCTGGTAAATTTGACGGCTTTCCCGCTTCTAGTTTGCTTTTTTTCCCCCCGAAACTCCTTGAATGTGGCACTACAGTATCCGAAGATTCCGAACGAAACCTCATCACATGCAAACTTCAAAGTTTAGTGCCCCTTCAAGTTAGTGGGTCTTGTCCAGGTGATACGCTAATATAGAAGTCAGTAGTGTACGTTTGTGGCAAACGCACCTATCAGTACTAGTAGTACGAGTGTCGCGGGTAAAAAGACCCACTCAGCAAACCAAAGGGGCCCCCGAACTTTTCAGGCCGAAGTCCTAGATGCGCACTAATCGCCTTGGTGGTTCCTTGAAGATACCCTAGTGGTCACCCAGAATTCTGGAGCGCCACCAAGATGCCAATCATGATAACGTATTTACTGCCGTACCAAGCTCGCTTCCGTCAACTCATAATCATGCGCCATACCGACTTCAGGCGCAGACAAGAGCCCGGGGGAAGTCATCGGCATCATCGGCATGCGAGCCGGCCACTGCTGAAAGGCTTGGTCACCCTTGCAGGCCGAAATGCTTCGGACCGCTACAGCGATTTGCAATTAGCTGTAACAAGCGAAGACAACGAACAGAATGGCGGGCGGGCCGCCAAGCAGAAAGGCGACCAAATTACAGCATGCATTTCTTGAATCCTTCGAGTGCCTGGAAAGTGCTTCATTCAACCCAGCAAATGGGTGACTTTCTGAGCGGATTTACCCATAAACTGAGACTGCTCAAGAGTGCGGATGCTTACAGTAGTACACTCTTTCAAAATTTTCGATAGTGATCAGCCAGTGGAAAGTATGCTCGATCGAGAGGCTCACGTTTCTGGAATGAACTGAATTTTTCAGTGCATCCCTCGCGCATGTAGCACCAGATGCAACCACTATCGTCAATAGGGTGACAGGAAAGCCATCTACTGAGTTGATCCCTCACTCCTACTAGGCAGATCTTACCCTAAGAACGTCCCATCATTACTTGCATCCTGCGTCTTGGCTGGTTGTCATCTATCTTGATCGGTCGATGATGATTCATGGCTGGACGAGTACGTTCGCTCACGGGCAAAGTCACATAGTCCAATGTTGCACGGCGTGGCTTAATCGCCCCTTCCAGGTCACACTCCAACGTGTTACTGGAACCTCCTCCTGAGATCACAACGGAGATTGTAGAGAGATTTGGCGCGATCGGGTGCCCTGGTTGACGAAGCTCCAACACTGTACATCCGAGTGTGACAGTTTCTTCCAAGATTGAGATACCTATTTGAAATACAGTGGGCAAGCTAGATGGGCTCGTCCAAGTTGTTGATCTTCCTAGAGGCCCACCGCCGGATTGAAGAGGCCATATCACTACCATTAAATCGAGAGCGACACAGCTGCAGCTCTGCTTGCTTGTGCAAAACATTTGTAGGGACCATTGGATGACAATATACACCGTGGAAAGGGTTCCATGGCGGAAACGTTTCCACCGTGTATATTTCCGCCTTTGGAGGGCGTGCAGTGATCAACCGCAAAACATAGGAAGACTAGAGCAATATTTTATGATTAGAAATGAGAAAGGAACAGAGTAAGCAATCAGTCAGGCCAATTAGACAGCTGGAAAGAACCCACACCCACAGACCAAGACACGAAGTATAGAGTAAGCAATGCTGAGCATCGGTCAGACCAAAGCTTGGATACAACTATATGGAAGTCAATGCATACTACGGACCTTCACCAATGGATAGACAAATACAGGTTAGTCAAGAAAATTTGGCAAGGAGCAAGTCACAGATCGAAGAACTGAGGAGCAGCTCTCCAGGTTGGTGGTAGTCTGTGTGTGAACGTGAACGGTTGAGGGCTGGCAAAATGCACGAGATTGCCACCTATTATGTCCCTAGATGTCTATTTTTGACCCTGCGCTGCCAACACGTCTTCGTATGTCCGAAGACGATGGTGGTATTTCACCCTCACTTCTAGACGGTGATTTCTTTTACAGTAAGTGTCGGTAACCCATCACTATCTGTTCCGCACCTTTGCATGGGTTGACTCGAGGAGAGATACAGACCTGCTGTTGACAATACTGACTTCAAGCTGCATAATATGACCATGACCGCTGGTGGTCTGGGCAAGCAATGATGATGCGAGAAGACATAACTTTGCTGTCGACACAACGGCGATAGTCTGCATGTCTGTTTCTGACCCGAACCCATGCTACTGCGCCGCTGTTCCCAATATTCGTGTATGGCCAGCCACGCGCTAGTCTTTCAGTGTACCAGCAAACGAATGTCTTGGTCAGCCCTCACCGATTGCGTCCCCTTCTTCCCGAAGGTTCAAGAATGCAGAAAAACCGCTAGTGACTTTGTGTTTCCGTCTCATTCCGGAGGTGGCAACAACAACTGCGAAGGTGTACCTGTGGGAGAGCCCAATCGTACCCAAAACGAGTATACCTTTCAGCGTAGAGTAGGTCCAATTCAAATGTGGATTGATGAACGAGGCGTGTTGAGCTCCAGAACAGAAGGGGGTGCGGGTGCCATTGTTAACTTTATCTCCTGGTATGGAGAACGCGTTGCTTGATGCATGTGGATGGAGAGACAGATGTAAGTCAAGATATGGAGTGTAAAAAGAAAGTGCCAAAGTGAAGCAAAAGCAACCAATGGGTACTATACAACGCACATACGCGATCCTGCAGTTGTGTGTTCTGTGAAAGAAGCATGGTCGTCTCATAAAGCATCTGCCAGTTGGAGGGATGGCTAGCGGTCACCCTGACGAACTTCAATCTTCATCGTGGACTTCAGAGAGAATGGCTGGCAACGCAGACAAACTGGAGATCGATCGGGAGATGCGAAACGAAACGCCGAGAGGCTGCTTTGGAGGAATCGGGGGACTATTGCGAATGGCAGCGGTGGACCGCCTACTAATCCACAAGCATGTAGCCACTGCAAAGAAGAGCACTTCCTTTGCAGCTGCCGAGACACCAGGACCGGTACGTTGGCAATGATTATGACTGACCTCCTCCATGGCTACCCCAATACTCATCATCACTCCCGAAATCCTACCCGTGTCCAGCCCTCACCCAGCCCGTACAAGCTGGGTAAACAATTGTTCCAATTCTCAGCACGTCGGCTTCCAAGCGTACTGGTACCACATGGTATCTTGTGTAACGTTCAACCTGACTGTGCCCACCCAAGCACCAACATATCCTGCTCTATGGGCTCTACAACATGAAGAAAGCCTGTTGAGTTCCAATGGCTTCTCATCCCCTCGGTCTTGGTTGGTTTGCGGACGATGCCGAAAAGATGACAGGATCAAAGTGTGTCAACAGCTTCGCCATACGCCGTAGTCCCTCTATTGTTGCCAGGTCATCCCAGCGTTGAAGTCTTAGTCTACAGTCACACCCGTGCACGAATTCCCAGAGCGCTACCGTAATTCTTGTACATGAGACTTGGCTCTCGAGTCCAGTGCTACCGTCACTCCAAAAGTAAAGCTTATTCCACTTCCTCCCGAGGCGGCACCTTTGAGTTCAATGACAGCCCTGCTGTCGTTACACATGAAAGGTGAGCATCTTGAGTTTGACCTTGTCAATAGGTCACCAAGTGCTCTGGGTGCGCTGGTGGGTACAAACAGAGCTAAGAAACAGGTACAGGAAGAAATGGCACAACTCGTGAAGGAAGCAGTGCAAAAATGGGCTACTGAATAGCATATGATGTACCACTTGTACCTCATTTATATCCCGTGTTAACAGTTGCAACCTGCTACACATATGTACTTATCACTTACGCAAGGGAATCGAGTAGCGGTCCCAACATCATAAACGCCGTGGCTATTCTACACGATATTTAATGTCCTAACCTTACTTTGCAGGATGCTACTCGAGTCTACAGGCTCAGCGGCAACAAGGGTAGAAGACGCAATCCTTTTGTATTCATTGTGAGGCAGTTGGGTCAACAGGAGAGCATTGAATGGCTTTCCTAGCGTAACAAGCAGGTGCTTTTCAGCCGTGGCGTCAAGCTTGGTTGATGGACCCAGCAATTTCGACTGCCAAGGGCGAACAAGTTGCAGCGCGCCTTGCTCCATTGCCGCGCCTTCTAGTCTGTCTGGCAGTTCGATCTCAAGTGGCTTCAGACCGGATGCCTGGATCCTGTACGTGTAACCTAGCGCAGATGGATCAGCCTCTTCTAGCTGGATCCCTATAACACGATAGGTGATGCATGGCAGTACAAGGCGACGATTGATGAATTGTAGGAGGGGCGACTTGGCAAGTGAGCGATACAGCTTTCGCAGTGCTGTGGACGACGGGGGCTGCTGACTCATAGTCGACGGCTGTTCTTCTGTGTGAGATTGGGATTGAAGCAGTGGTAGCATTTGATACGAGGTGATACGAGCAGGGAAACAGGAATGGAATGGTGACGCCTCTCCGACCCAGTCTAGCACCGAGATGTCCCCGGACTGCGATATGATTTCGGCTAGGAGACGGCCAAGTGCCTTCTCGGCCGATTCGCCATACAGAACAGGCAGGTGGAGATCGAAAATCCCGAAAAGTGAATAGGCGATATCCTCAGACCGGGTGGTACAACGCAACGATGCCCATTGCAGCCTCGAACGTGCATCATCCATACCTGGAGAAAAGTCGGTGAGGAACCGAGACTGTATTCCGGTCTCCCTTTCCAGTTCTTCCAGCACAACGACATCAGTTTTATGGTTCGAGCACGTAAGGTTCTTGTAGAGGGACCAGTCTTGGGTGTAGAATAGTACAGTTCTGGGGGACAGTAGTTCTTGGAGGGTCCACCCACGTCGGAACCATTCACTACCTCCAAGCGAGCCGGTGTTGGGTACGTCGGAAAGGTGAACTATAGTCAGGGCGGACCGTCGATACCATGCAAACATCGATCCTACTGCTTCTTGCAGCTCTGCACTGCTATCTTTGTCTATGCAACATGTGTCGCTCCATGCCCACAAGTAATCCTGCTCGCAAGCACGAAGGCAGAAGGCTTGGAGCTTTCCGAAGCCCCCGTTTGCTGACATACTATATATCGAGCGGCCCTCGATGTCGCGCAACAATGGCTCGCCTTCACCCCAGCGGTGAGAAAGCGTGACAAACCGAAAGTATTTAGAGACGGTTGTACGGATGCATTCCATCCGTTGATCTGGGGCACATGTTGTGCACAAAGACAGTAGTTGATTGTACTGTTGACTGCTCATGAAATCCAATATCTGCGCATCCCGGTTGCACAGAACACCGGTATGTGTGTGCAGTAGCCTGGTCGGCATACTTTTGAGGGTGTCAAAGACGACAGCACGGATGACTTGTTTGATGTCAAAGTGAGCAACACCTAAAGCATTGGAAGATGCGGTGGCAACTTGAGGGCTGATTTTCCTTTGGAGGTAAGCTGTGAGACAGCGCCGAGATACGGCATACCCCGGCTCTCCGGGTATGAGTAGCCGCAGCGCCTCTTGCTCAAGCGCAATAGCCTCGCTCAAAGTAGCTTCTGCGGATTGTTGACGAAACCCATCTGCTAGACACATTGCAAGGTTGTGGAGGGACGCAGCGCGACTTGGATGCCCAGTTGGGTGGAACTGCAATACATATCGGTACAGTTTGACAGCCTCGTTCAGGTCAACAATTGCACGCTGGTTTTGGTATCTGTCCTTGAAGTAGTTTGCAAGCACGCGTAGATTGTCTACTGCTCGACCAAGCATGACGAGTTCATCCACGTTTGTCTCCTGCACGAGCCGTTGAACTCGCTCTCCAACAACAAGTGCGAGCTGTTCACGGGAGACAGCATATTCAGAGTGCCCTGGTGGCCAGAGCTCTAAAACATATGTTGCGAGACAAATAGCCTCGTTTAGGTCAGCCATCATAGCCTCCTTCTGAAACCTGTTCCAAAGGCGCAGTGAGAGGGCGTGCAATGAAGAGGCAACGTCAGCACGACTTCTCGGATGTCGTGTCAAAGATCGGCGAAAAAATTTTGCTTTGCCAGACATATGCACCACAGGTTTTTCTGGAATCTTGTCCAGAGGTCATTAGTGAGATTGTAAAGAGATACGCCACGATCAGGGTGCCCAGGTGGATGGAACTCTAGTGCTGCACGTCCGAGTGTTATAGCTTCCTCCAAGTCCGCAACTGCCCCTTGATTATTATACCTATCCGAAAGACAGAGAGCAAGTTCATGGAGTGATGAAGACCGATTTGGATGTCCGGAGGGATACAATTCCAATGCTGCACGGTGCAATTCAATCGCCTCCTCCAGGTCATGCATCAGGGCGAGCTTCTGAAACTTCCTCCTGAGATTACAGGCAAGACTGCAAAGAGATATACCGCGATGGGGATGCCCTGGGGGGCGGAGCTGTAGAGCCGCACGCCCAAGCGTAACAGCTTCTTCCAAGTCAGCGACTCCCCCCTGATTGTCATACCTATTCGAAAGACAGAGAGCAAGTGAGTGTAGAGATGAAGACCGATTGGGACACCCGGAGGGGCATAGTTCCAATGCCGCACGGTGCAGCTCAATCTCCTCCTCCAGATCGCACATTCCAGCATGTGTCTGGAACCTTTTCCTGAGGTCGACAGCGAGACTGTACAGAGATGGCCCACGTTGGGGATGCCCTGGTGGACGCAGCCGTAGTGCTGCACGTCCAAGTGTGATAGCTTCTTCCAAGTCGGCGACCACCCCTTGGTTGTCATACCTATTCGAAAGACAGAGAGAAAGTGAGTGGAGGGATGAAGGTTGGTCATGATGTCCGGAGGGACGCAGTTCCAACGCTGCACGGTGCAGCTCAATCGCCTCCTCCAGGTCGTACATCCCAGCGTGTTTCTGGAATCTTGACTTGAGGTAGACAGCGAGGCTGTAGAGAGATACCCCACGATGAGGATGCCCAGGTGGACAGAGCTCTAGCGCTGCACGTCCAAGCGTGATAGCTTCTTCCAAGTTGGCAACTACCCCCTGATTGTCATACCTATCCGAAAGGCAGAGGGCAAGCCAGTGGAGGGATGAAGACCGGCTAGGATGTCCGGAGGGGCGCAGCTCCAACGCCGCACGGTGCATTTCGATTGCCTCCTCCAGATCGCACTTCCTAGTGTGTTTCTGGAACTTCGACCTGAGATAGACAGCGAGGCTGTAAATGGATAGGCCGCGATGAGGATGCCCTGGTGGACAGAGCTCTAGTGCTGCACGTCCGAGTGTGACAGCTTCTTCCAAGTCGGCAACCACCCCCAGACTGGCATACCTATCTGAAAGACAAAGAGCAAGCCAGTGGAGAGATGAAGACCGATTGGGATGCCCAGAGGGACGTAGATCCAACGCTGCACGGTGCAGCTCAATTACCTCCTCCAGATCACACATTCCAGTGCATTTCTGAGACCTTGTCCTGAGGTAGATAGCGAGGCTGTAGAGAGATAGGCCACGTTGGGGATGCCCAGGTGGACGTAGCTGTAGTGCTGCACGTCCAAGTGTCACAGCTTCTTCTAAGTCGGTGGCTACACCCTGATTGTCATACCTATTCGAAAGGCAGAGAGCAAGAGAGTGGAGAGACGAAGGTCGATCAGGATGTCCGGAGGGACGCAGTTCCAACGCTGCACGGTGCAGTTCGATTGCCTCCTCCAGATCACACTTTCTAGCATGTTTCTGGAACCTCCTCTTGAAATCACAAGCGAGATTGTAAAGAGACCCGCCACGATCGAGATGCCCTAGGGGACGCAGCTCTAGTGCGGCACGTCCGAGCCTCACGGCTTCTTCCAAGTCGGCAACTACGCCCTGGTTGTCATACCTATCCGAAAAACAGAGAGCAAGCCAGTGGAGCGATGAAGGCCGATCTGGATGTCCAGAGGGACGTAGTTCTACAACATCGCAGAGTAAGGTGATGGCCTCATGCAAGTCGTTGATTTTTCCCTCTTTCAAGAACCTGTTGTAGAGGGCCACCGCCAGATTAAAGAGGGCGACATCCCTGCCATGAGACCCAGCGGGACATCGTTCTAACTTTGCTCGCTTGTGCGAAACATCGTCTGTTGAAGTCATTGAATGAGGATATACACGGTAGAAGTAGTTCTGCCTTCGGGGAGGGGCATTCGGTGATCAATCGCAACAACATGAATAGCACAACAACACGTTATCGTTGGAGATATACATATGAAAAAGAACGGAGTAAGCAAGTAGCGAGGTTGATTAACTACAGGGAAACAACTTACAGGCCAAGGCACGAAGTATAATGTAAGCAATACTGGTTGTCGTTCAGATATATATGTGGATCAATGCATACATATAACGCAACGATTGACCGAGGAGGGCTCCACCAATGGATGGGAAAGTGCAAGTTGATTGGGAAAATTGCGTTGTTCTTCAATCTGCGCGACTTACTCAAAAGCAGCACGAGGGTGCAGTCTAACAAAGTTTGAATAAAGTGCCAATTGATATTGCAGGCACGCAAATGTCACACCGAACAGTAGCATCTTTTACCTAAACCTCTCAAATTCCCTGCTTCGCATGGTTTTGACTCGAAGTGCTCGAGGATGCCGCCACGCTAGATTGGAAGATCATTCAATGGGTCGCGGATCCTTGATATTGGTATGTGTGTCCCCCCCGCCGCTTGTCTTTCTCCCTCATAGTGCCCGTTCTAGTTTGGTTTCCTCTGCCCTACAGTATAATGATGTTGAAGGAGCGTTTTCCGGAAGTATCGAATTAGTCGGATTCAAACTCGCAGAGGCGGCTGAAACTGTTATGGTGCGTACAAGCCACTCACTGAGTGCACTACCTACAACTTCTACTAGACAGATCCCATCTCCGGAGATGCACTCTCAAGTAGGACCACTGGTCGCGAACGTATCAACGATACCTTTCATTCAAACATGCAGGACAGGCCCTTCGCTGCCGTAGATAGGATCTCTGCTGAACCATCCCAGATCCTTGATCTTCTGAATCTTGTCTTGTTCGTCCGGCCTTCCGTAACACATGTCCCAGTCCTTGCCCACTGGATAACTCCCCACCATCAAGAAGCCACCGTCGAGCTCTTCCAGTAGCTTGTGCGCAACACCGGCCGGAATAATAACAACGTCCCCCTGCCCGACAATGGTTTCAACTCTCTCTGGGTTTTCCTCGCCACCGAAGCACAGCTTTGCCCGTCCAGATACGATACAGAGGACTTCATGGGTTGTGCTGTGGAAGTGGGAGACGTTATACATGGTATACCGCCACTGGGGGACAACTACTCCCTTCGAGAGGAGGTACGACTCGATTGCGGGAAGGAGACGGATTTGAGAAGCACTCATATAGATCAGTAGAGGGCGATGTTGAATGGATGTGTTTGGGTAAAAGTTAAACTTGGGAATTTGGTACTGGGATACTCGTAGCGACGTTAGTGGTGTAGGTGATAATGGCAACATCGTCGTTGGTGGCAACTGGCAACTTGACGAGTGCCAGTGACCGAGTACGAGTGACGTCATAACTGATGGCGGCACCAAATGGTCCGTTGCACTTGTTCTTTGTAACCTGGCCTGGGACAGCAATAGACGGAGAACTGACCAGGAGAGGTGGAGAGGTAACGTCAACGCCATCCGAGATATCCCGAAGCACTGGAGTCCTTGGCATTGCCATGTGTTAAGCGTAATAGCCGGAAGCCTCCTACATACGTAGTACTTGACGCGCTCTTGTACCCCACAACTACTGCCCGTTGATAAACGAAAATGCACGTAGTTCAGCGTCACGTTCGATTACGGTCACCGGTGAACCGGAAGGTATGGTCTGTGTATGCCGCACGGCTATTCAGCACCTCTGCATCGAGAGACAAGCAGCGTCTTGTTATCCTTGGTTCGGGATGGGGTGGATACCAAGTCCTTAGAAACGTCGACAAGAAACGCTGGGGTACGTAGCCTATCGTGTCCGGGATTCTGGCTACTCATCGATCCCTACCCAGACGTTACCATACTATCGCCCACGAATGCATTCAATTTCACCCCCCTGCTTGCAAGTTGTGCAGTGGGGAACATTGGAATTCCGTTGTGCCGTCGAGCCGGTATGGTGGCTTACACTGGCTTTGCACCCGTCCTTGAGCTGACGACGCTTCCAGGTTCGACGATACTCCCCGCAAGTGGTAGGTGTGGCGAAATTCCGTCTCGTCCCATCCGTCATTCCCATTTTGTAGACAGCCTACCAAGCATGGTGTGATGGCATAGGTGAGGCGAGTCCCATTTCCTCGTTGTGCACTAACCCTTTGTCGAAGATTTCAAGGAAAAGACGTTGACATGTGTGCGTTCTGTCATTAGTATACTTTCCTCCTTGTGCACCACGCTTTCATCCTTAGATGCCCGCAACGCCACCGCTACCGTTCGAGAAATCATCAGCTCCCCCGGTAGAGAAGACTACAACGGAGACGAAGTTTCCAGGCACAGGAACTCCTTTTACACTCAAGTATGACAAGCTCGTCATAGCAGTCGGCGCCTATTCACAAAGTGCGAAACTTTGAAACATGCATAGATCACAGGTGCTAAAGGACTTCTTCCAGCTTTCAATGTGCCTGGCGTGAAAGAGTACGCCCATTTTCTCAAGGATGTGCGGGACGCCCGGTCCATTAGAACGCGAATTATCGAATGTATGAATCCGTAAATCATGAGGGGCTCGAAGCGTGCTCTAACATGCATCCATTCACAGGTTTTGAGCAGGCAAACCAACCGATCCTTTCAGACGTCCAACGCCGAAGCCTGTTGCATTTCTGCATAGTGGGTATGTGCGCCAGGTCTCTGCTTGGAATTTGGTTCGCGCTTTGACCTCGGTCGTATCGCTACACAGGAGGTGGACCAACTGGCGTTGAGTTCGCGGCTGAGCTGCACGACCTTCTACATGCAGAGATAGCGGAGCATTATCCCGGGCTGGCACGCATGTGCAAAATTACTCTCTACGACGTCGCGCCATATATTCTTGGCACGTTCGATAGATCGCTATCAAAGTAGGTACCATCGTTCTATGATGCGGTGACTTCGTCTTCGAGTGGCTGACGATATGTAGCTATGCAGAGGAAAAGTTCCAGAGGGATGGAATTGACATCAAGACAAAGCATCATGTCGAGAAAGTCGAGAAAGTGAGCATTATGTGAATGACCGTAGAGTGCCTGAACTAACGTTATCCAGGACAAGATGATCGTCAAAGAGCAGGGAGAAGGTAAGGTCATCTTCCATGATGCCATGACTGGCAGCGTTGAAGCTTCTCCACATACATAGTCCCCTTTGGTCTACTCGTCTGGAGCACGGGGCTGGCTCCGAACCCCTTAGTTCAGACCATTCAATCCGTGCAGAAGGATGAGAAGACCCAAAGGTAGTCTTAATTTGGCCAGTACCCGGAACTTCATTGAACGTCACGCCTTTTAGTTTGTTGACGGATGAACGTCTAAACGTTATCATGAAAGATGGAGGAGCTGACCCAGACGTTTGGGCTATCGGGGACGCGGCGATCATCAAAACAGACATTTTGCCTACCACCGCACAGGGTAAGTTGCTGACCTTCTGCGGGTCCAAACCTGTTCTTTCAACCCTTCGGCTTGTTCCACCTGTTCTTGATCTCTCCTCTTTGCTGTATGAACCAGCGGGTCTCTGCACTCCCCCGGCTTCTACCTCAGTTCGATCACTCGTCAATTTGTCTTCCTTGTTGCGTTGCATAGCTAACCAGTTAAAACAACGCAGTGGCCAACCAAAAGGCAAATTATCTTTCTAGGAAGCTGAACAAGATCGTCCGTGGAAAGGAACATGACAAAGCATTCGAGTTTCACAATCAGGGGAGCCTGGCGTACCTTGGTGATTGGTGCGTTGTAGTTCCTTTCGCAAACCACTCCCGTCCCTCCTATGCCAGACCCGATGCTTTGGATCAGGGCTTGTGGTCGTAGTCTCGTTGGCGCCACGCCGCGATCTGCGCTGCTGATATCTTCGACGTTAATATCTGCTCATTGTCAATAGGAAAGCCATATATGACCGGTCGCATGCAGAATCAGGGATCAAGGCGCGGGAGACCGGCAGGTTAGCGTGGCTGCTGTGGAGGTCTGCATATTTCACAATGACTCTGAGTCTCAGGAATAAGTGAGTAACTTGTCTTTGTCCCCTTTGAGTACTTGTCTTGACTCCTATTGCTCACACACGTCCTTTTGGGACAGCCCTAACGGCCAAGATAGGGATCTTCGGACGCGATATCAGTCGGTTCTAAAACAACGATTCATAAGGGATCGTGTTCATCGCACATGTCTGGTGGTGCCTGCTGCACTATCCAAAGAGATGGCTGCTGTCAAGATTCGGCTACCTCAACGGATGCCTCGTGTTATTGCCCGATACTGAAGCCTCGTTTCCACTTCTTACAACCATCCACAACGAACCAACCACACTCAAGCACCGGTGCTGCTCAATGCAGTTCTTCTCCCACAGGGAGTGATCATATCAATAATGTCTATAGTACACTTGGAACTGTTCGCGCTACTAAAGTGAACGTTATATTACGCTTTACATTGATATGTTTCATGTTATGTCGCGGAACTTGAGATGGCGGCGTGTGAGATCTGAGCAGACATCTGTCGAACTTTTCTTCAACAGTCATATGATGTCCAGTCAAACCGTATAGTAAGGAAAACAGTGAGAGGCACACGTTAGTCTGACTTATTCGCGATAAACAGTAAAGTACCTAAAGGACTCGTCGACGGATCTTGCGTTTCTTCTCCGGAGGAGACTCTGGAGCTGGTGATGGCGATCTTACTTCTGTCGCAGGTTCAGGTGCTGAAACGGGCACGGAACTTGTGGTGGGGAGAGGTGGGAGTGTTCGTGTCCGTGCTAGTGGAGATAATGGTGGCGCCGGTGAGAGAGCTCGAGTGAGCGGTGGTGGAGAGGTCGGCGCTGACGTCGGGGACGCAAATGTAAGTGACGTTTTCGTTCGAAGTGCGGGTGAATACGCTAATAGACCTCGTTAACAACCACACCAGCATACTGCAGCCACCAAAGGACGAAGAGAAAAGGCTCACAAGTTTCTGCTGCCGTTGACGTGCCAACGACCCTGTCCTTGACGGCTTTTGCCCCTGCCAAGAAGCCCTCCATGAAGTCGGCATTGACACCACTCCCTCCATGGCCTGCCTCGCTTACTAGCTCTCCCTCACTTTCAAAACCATACCCTTGCAAATCTGCAATGAGTGCAGACCACGCCGGCTCGACATTCTTCGAGGACTCGATCGCACCGCTGGAGGATATTCCAACGTGGGAAACGTGCACGAATGAATGGGGAGCTGGACCCGAAATCATATTTGGCTTCAGCGGTGTCGCAGTACTTGGTCTTGTTGGAGGCTGATGTGCAGAAGCGGGGGGAGGTTTGGATTTGTTCCTGGACTTGAGTGGGTTCAAGTTGGTGGGTTTCGATTGTTTCTTAGTGGAGTTGACTCGTGGGCGGAAGGCACCAAAGACTAAAATGCAGGAAGTGGGTGAACACGTGGGAGGCAGATGCAAGCGAATAGAGGGGCTGGCTCACAATGGCGCCGGGTCCTGTCGGTGACTTTCTTAAAGAATACGTCCGCTTCCTCGTCTTCGTCGAAGCAAAAACCAAACATACGGGTCTAAAATGGATCGTGGACCGTCAACCTAAATGATGCCAGCATTGGAGGGAACTTACGGTTCCAGTGAAGTAATGGAAGAAGGGCTTATCCTTACAGTACTCAAAGACTTCCGGAACGGAAAATATCCATACAACTCTGTCCGTCTTCACATCGATAAGTTTGAACCAGTATTTTTCCTTCAAGCGTAATCCGTGTCCTTGCGTGCCGCCTCGATCCGGAGGTGGTGACAACAACTGCGACGGTACACCAGCGGAGGAGCCGAGCCCTTCGCGATCGCGCCCAAAAACGAGGATACCTTTCAACTTAGAGTAGGTCCAATTCAGATGTGGATTGATAAACGAGGCGTGGTATACTCTGACGGCCGCAGTGGCGATCACCTTTTGCGTGTTGGGCTCGAGAACAGAAGAGAGGTACGGGTGGCGTTGTTTATCTTCAGGCGTGAAGAATGCGGTCGTCGGTTGATGCATGTAGACAAAGAGACCAGGATGGAGAGATAGTTGTAAGAGAACGACAGTGGTGACCAATATACCGAGTGTAAGGAGAAAAGCGCGAAAGTGGAGCGAAAACTACCAACGGGCTTATATACAACGCGATTCAGCAATTGTGTTCTGTGAAGGCAGCGTGGTCACCTCATGGACTCACCTACACCCGGTGGCACTGCCGATCCGAAAAAGGATCGATACCACAAGTCATGGTCAAGGGTAAGGGTGGACTGTTTTTGCAGCTTGTCTGAGTGGGCCACCGCCACCCCTGATAGTTCACAGCAAGCCTAGTACAGTACTCCACCAGCGGAAAGCCCGAGGATCACTAATCCATCGTTATCGATATGCCTGACTCTGCTGAGTTTGATCTGACTGCGTATCGCTGTGCAAGTCCAAGTGGTACGTGTAGCTGTGAGGAATTTGACCTTACCCACACTCCTAACTCTTGCTTCCGGCCAATAAATATCTGGGACGGGCAAAAACCGAGGCCGACAAGATGTTACCACGACGAAAGCGATATCTAGCCTCAAGCGTGAGTGCCACGAGGCTAGACTTGATTCTTAGGCCCAGAACAAGGTTTCTGTCAACGTGTCCGTGACACTCCAAGAAGACAACAACACGGACTGCGAGATACGTAAACAGTGATGACACGTGCCAAAACCGGAAGAGAAGTATGTCTCCATTAATCATGCCTTGGCCGCGGTCAGTTCACGCTCATCCCAACAGCAGTGAATTTGAATGGGTAGACCACAGGCATGGCGTTTCACCAACCTGCGACAGGAAACAGCCTAAGCTGCGCCACCGCAAGGGATGCTGTTAACTGGCCAATCAGGAGTCAGGAGAGCCTTTAGTAGAAGTGCACATACCTACTTTGCGTAACTATTGTATAATGACCGACGAATTCGTGGATGTTGGCTGTGGACTCCACGGCTTGACCCGTCTTGACCCGTCAGGTTCACGTAAGTAGTTAGTCCACGAGAGGCGGCAGTGCAACGTTTTCATAGCCCACTTGATGAGTTATCACCCCGTCTGTGTTCAGTACGCCAATCTCAATCCGTGGTCATAGGACGACTATCAAATGGCGTGAACGATCCTGGCACAAATGGCGCTCCGATCTTCTCCGTTTTGTAGGGGAATGGGGCTGCGCGAAGCCGACCCGTCTACAGAAATGATAATGAAATGAGTTACAGCGACGAACCCGCAGAAGTAAAGTTGTTGTGCGTTTCCATACCTGGATGGAAGTCTTATTTCCAAGACATTATAGGGGAAGGTGACACGCCTCCATAAGCCTTGATGGGGTTAAACTAAAAGTAGACGCCACTCAAACCCAATGCTGTAAACGTCGAAATCAAGGGCGAATTAAACCTCGACTCGAGACAGGCCGCCAACTTGGTTGTTCGTGAGAAAATCGTCTGCTAGAAACAAACAAGGAGCGTATTTTTGTGAACCCTCGTTTCCATGAGCGAGTACGGTCATTATTCAACTTGATCCATCCGAGATGTACCTTGTACCACTGAATCAGGCAGGAGCACAAGTCGCGTGATTGACGCCAGAGTGCTGTTTAGGATAGAAGTTTCCGCGCGAAGATGGCTACGAGGCGTGGTATGTGGAGGGCATACAGGAAGGCCAGCTGATATGCACAAAGTGGGCATGAAACTCTCCAAGTACGATCACATCACGAATGCAGCCTTGGAGCGTTCGTCCATGAAAGCCAACCGAGCGCCTTTCAGGACACGAAAGTTCCCGGGACCGCCCTGCATCGGGACATCACCAGCTCCAACAACTGACCTAGGACTGCCCATACCGGTAAGCATCCAGAACGTTGCGTAGATATAACGCATATGCGACATCATGGTAGACCTTTACTATAATCCGTTGCTTCTAGTTGTGCCCTATATACGTACGGCGTGAAGCTGTCGAGAGAAGGCAATCTTGATCCTACCGTAGTTCTCGACTTGAAACCATACTGATGGAACTGGTAATAGGGGTTGTTAACACTTTCTTCAGTGGCGTCTGAGGCAGTGCCAGCCGCGAGTATCGTGTCCGAAGAAGCGGCATGGAGAGATAACGAAATAGGTCCCAGTTGCATTGCCTGTTGGAGCTGTAAGAGGAAATCCCAGAAGTCAACCAGGATCTCCCGAGTCCAAATTATCTTGTGGCGGGGGTACTCGGATACCAGAACGATGTCTTCGGGAGCTTGAACAATGACGGCCACGCTGGCATCTTCCAATGACACTTGACCTCGTATGGGAATGAGCCAAGAGCCCCTTCGATATTTGCTCCTCAGAAGCTCCGAGACTGTTGAAGCGGTGTACGGCGGGACGGGCAACGGATGGGCCTTGCAAAAGTGCGGACATTTCTCCGTATCGAGATGGGGGAATTTGGTTGCGCGTGTGGGTACGAAGTGCGGCTGGATGTGCATGAAAGTGACTGACGACCCAAAAATGACGGCACGAACCTGAGGTACAATTTCTGTAATAGGAGACGTAACAAGCTTGGGTTTCTTCGCGGGTTGGAAGTCGAGTAGTTCAGAGCCCAACGTACGTTTCGCGCGCCTCGGAGACAACAGTTCTTCTGCAGAACTGCGATTTCGTTCAGGAGAGCGGAAACGAGAACGACCGGTGGCAACTTCTCGGAAGTCTGTGTTCTGAAACTCTTCGAGGTGTTGCAACGAAACACACTCGTCGCTGTCCGGCAAAGGCAAGACCCCCCATTCTTGCACATCCTCAATACCTGGGCCAGGGCTACCACTTACGATCCGCTGGTGGCTTCGCGCTATACTCGTATAGTCTGTCTTGATGCGTGATGTCTATCGGGAGTTCAGCATGTCCATGCGTCACTGCAAACGTAGGTACGTACGGAAAGCGGACTCCTGTATCCGTTGCACGGGTCTTACCCAATTCGCATCCGAAAGCAGAGCGGATACTATGGCGCGACCCTCTTCAACCCTAGCGGCCGGTATCGAAGGTACTATATCGTGCGCACTGGCGACGAAATCGTGGACCGTAATTTGCGCGTCGGATTCCATAGAAACAACAAATTCCAGGTGCTCGGAGCTGAACAACGCGACCAGTACGTATGGCGTTGGTCACTGACCAAGTCAGAACGCGTCTGCTCTGCGTCCCAGCTGGGCAGGGTCAACAACAGCACAACCACAGATTTCCGACCAGTAAGTATATAATAGTTGGTATGACATCAATCAGAAACTTGATGCGAGTTGCCACCCATTTCAACATTCTACGTAACTTGACCATTCATACACAAAATTCATGGCCCAGACCCAACAAACTGGATATCGTCATCATCGGAGGTGGAATAATCGGTTGTACCACTGCCTACTACTTGTCTAGGCATCCCCTATACAACTCAGAAACCACAAAGATAATAGTGCTCGAGGCGTCTGCCTACGGGAGTCGCTCAGGGGGCATCCGGAAAAGCAGGAGGACTCGTCGCTAAATGGGCATATCCTGCCGAACTCGTCGACATATCGTTCCCTGAGCACGTCAGACTAGCAAAGGAACATGATGGGGTCGATAGGTGGGGTTTCCGCTTCGTAGAATGTGGGACATGGGAAGGAGTGGGTGAAGATTTGAAACGTGATCCTGGTTCCGGAGTAGGAAGGGCGGAAAACAGAAGAGTTTGGAGAAAAACTCTCGGAGTGGGATGGAACGCACACGCGGGAGGGATCAACAATAGGCACCCCGAGGGCTTAACTGGATCAAGGAAGAGCTCACAACATCATACGCACCAATGGACCCCACAACAGGCCTGGAGGGAACTGCTCAGGTTCACCCCTACCTCTTCACCACGAGTATGATGGAACTGGCGGCTGAAAAAGGCGTTAAGCTTTGGAGAGGAAGCGCAACTCGCATAGGGATCGAGTCAGGCAGGGTCACAGGCGTGCGGTACACGGACCCTACTGACGGGCAGGAGAATTTTATTCCAGCCACTCACGTCATCCTAGCCGCTGGTGCATGGTCCCCATTGTTATTATCATCATTGCCGGTATCTGCAACTCGTGCTCATAGCGTTACCTTCCGTCCAAAGGCTGGCGTGGACATTGCACCATACGTGCTCTTCACCGATATCAAACTACCACGAGGTCTTCACGCTTCTCCGGAGGTCTATGCTCGACCTAACAACGAGGTTTATGCTTGCGGCCCAGGCGACGATTCAAAACTTCCTGGTAATGTGGATGAGGTAGAGGTCGACCAGACAGCGTGTGAAAGTATCAGGGAGCAGGTCGTGAGTATCTCGCCGGAGCTGAGGGAAGGCACAGTCGAGAAGCGCCAGGCGTGCTTCCTTCCCATCGTAAGCCACAGGGGGGCTGGAGGTCCCATTGTCGGTGAAGCGAAGACAGTGGCGGCCGGCCTCTACGTTACCACCGGACACACCTGCTGGGTGAGTGTCAAATGTTTGACTTAGGAACGCGGCAGTCTGACAACGTTGCAGGGTATCTGCAATGCACCCGGAACTGCCAAGGTTATGGCCGAACTTGTTTTGAATGGTAAAGCATCGCCACGGAAACTCAAGAGGCTGGACCCTTCCCATTTTTTGTAGAAGCACTTACCAAGAAGTCGCAGTTGAGGTAAAATCGGAGAGTGCAGCCGTGTGCCCACACATTGAGTCATACGGCCATCCACAGCCGTTTCAATAAGATTCCAAGATAGGTTCGCGAGATGGTCACGAACCGGGGTTTGCTGATAGAATCTACCTCGAAGCCGAGTGCCATGTTCCGGGAACGAGGTCGTGGCCCGACCTTCGCTGCCTCCTAGATGTGAGAGGTCGGGCGACCGGAAAACATGACACATCTGAGCTTGTTTCTGGGAGGTGACATAATTCCGCAGTGCTTTGTTGACTACGTATATTCAAGAGCAGCCGTAAATCATGAGATTATAGATACATAGCCATTGGACGCCACTGGATGACAGGATGACCGAATCTTTGCCTCGTGCTGCCAGACATGGAGTACGTGCTCCTTCTTGTGTAACGGGTGAATAGTCGCAATGGGAGGTCGTGAACTTCTCTGGGTGTTGGGTTACCGAGCGTAAAGGGTTGCCCAGGGTCATGTCTGGGAAGCGACTTTTGGTGGGAGTGCATATGTGTCGGAAAAAAATCCCGGGCCAGTGGGCATCGAAATGAGTCGGGCCCGATACGACATGTCCGAACTTGTTGGGCTCCGGAAAGTGAGTTGAGATCGACCCTGACATATGACCCTATAGAGCCAAGTATCGTCCATTCTCGTGAACAGCAAGCTTAGGTATGGTCAAACAGCATGGTCTGCTTGTGCTTGTTGCACTTTTGCTCTGTTTTTGTTTTACCTAGAGACTGAGTGAGTAAGGGGAAGTACTGCTTCCATAGTACTGGTACTAGCGTATTTGCGGCACAACTTTCATCAACAAGTCCTAGTGACCCTGACCGTGCCTTAAATTTTTCCTCTGCCGAAGTGGACCCACGCACGAACCATCGAAGATA
>JANFAE010000594.1:0-55660 GCA_024613145.1 Pisolithus marmoratus | reverse complement strand
CTGGCTTTGCGCCTCAATCACACCAGCACGTAATAGTCTGAGATTTGATATAATCTGCTGTAAATGCAATGTAGGATGCGTTCCTTGAAGGCGTTGTCGCTCGAGAAGGAGGGATAGGGTAGAGGTTGTGATGGCTGTGAGCTTGGCTGTTGAAGACATGGACTTTCGAGGCTTGACGACTGAACCAACGACGAGTGTGTAGCTTTCTTAGAAGTGGTATGATCAGAGGGTCTGTTAACCACCTGGTAGCCTCCTGTGGTGAATTGGACGTCGGTGCGTTGACCCCTCGAGGCAGTATTCCAGTCACAGGGGTCGCAGGCCACTCCCCATAGTACCTTATGTAATCGCCGAGTGCTTTTCCCTGCTTCTTGGATCTTGCCATCATTTTCTGAGTACGAGTCCGACAGGTATTACAACCCATCTACCAAACAAGTCTCGTGCAAGTGGAAACAGGAAAGCAACAACTGATACGCAGGGAAATACGATACGGAAGTTCATAAAACCAAGATACGTACGTTTCGATTCAGGATGGTAATTGTGTCTTCTCACTCGATGCTTGCGGTCGTGGCCTGATAATACTCAAGTCGTGGTCGGGGCATCAGTTCATTACCGCAACTCGTAAAGCTCTCTCTGGCCGATCGCGTCGTATCCCCCTAACTATTGTCGTATTCGCACACGCTCCGAAGCATGCATGGCGGTGATCGGCTGGGGCATCCATCCATTGTATATTCCACGCAACTCTTCCCTACTTTTCAAAACTAAATTGTTTCTACCCTTTTCGTGTTTCGTAATCAGCACCTCAACTTACCATCACTATGAAGGAAGAACTGGGCACATAATCAGAGTCAGGGTGTCCTACTGATTGTAATTTGTGTTATCACAGTAGTAACAACGCTGGCTTAGTGGGCCTTGTTACTCCGGCTTTGTCAACGCGCATAAATCGATAATGGCTGCCATGTTGACTGAAGCGATGACTGATCTGAGCGAAGAGGAGGAACACCAGACTTTAACCGCCATCAGGCAGAAAGGTAAATACGTAATCCTGTGGTTTCAAGTACTGATCGAAATGTGACAGGCAATGCACAGTTTTTTATATTCACAAATCTTGGTCTTGGACGATCTAATGGAGGCAGGTCTTGGCTACATCCTGCGCACAAAAAAATTTGGATAAAACACATTAAAAATGCATTTATACATATGTAAGTCAGCCCTGAAAGCGACACGTCTAAAAAGGACAGGCAGTGCATAATTTGTCGCATTGAGTTATGTCTGGCAGACCATCTCCACACACAAACACTTAAGGAGGCTTAAGTCGGATTTGAAGCACCGGTCCATTCCAAGTCATAAATGCGTGGGTGGGTGAGGTTCAACCTTTCCTTTAACTTTACAGTGCCATGTGTCTGCGAATCTTTCATCGTGGAACTCACTGGCCAACAACAATAGAACCTTGAATCGGGTGCCCCGTGTCCGACGGTAGTGCGTCTTGGTCTTGGCCACTGGTGTCGCATATTACGCGCGTGCTTAGAGTCTCAGCTAAGCATGATCATTCTCCGGTGGAGCTGGTGGAGCCCAGGTACGAGCATCCACGACGTTCGACACTTCAAGCAAACGAAACTTTTCTAATGTCAGTGATCATACTCTGCCCCAATTGTTGTGCCGTGTTGAATGTCCAGCCGCCACTGATCTCTGAAGGGATTCAGACTAGCGGCGTCCTAACTCTTAGAAACCCGCCTTCATGGGCTGTGCAATCCAATCGAGTAACCATCCCGTTCATCGGGTAGAGTATATTAGTGGTGCACGTGCATACAGAATTCACCCCATCTCACAAATGTCCTCAGTGACGGATCCAGAAGCTACCATTAATGCGGTTAGTCGACTTCATACGTCCATATTTCGACAGAATTGTGACGACTGCTGCTTTCTCTGCCTCTCTGTTTACTCTTTTGATTGTCCTTCTTGCACTCTCCACGAAGGAGTCTCGACGCCGCGTGGCGTTCCGACTGAATGTGTTCGCTATCTGTATCGCCTTAACAATGGACGTACTGGTTGCCTTCTGCGATGCGAAGACCATAATGCTCGATATGCCGCCGGCGAGTGTCACATGTGCAGCAACCATCTTCATTGTCTTCCCACCGTTACTGTACGACTCGATATTGTTATCTATCCCCTCTCCAGTACATCTATTGAAGATACTTGCATTCCCCTGCTACGTCAAATGTGCTCGGGTAGTAGCTCTCGTGCGTTACCTTGTCGATATTTAAGTGCACGAATGGTGATTCTGAATGCAGACTCTTTTCCTCCATGACTATTATTTTGCGAGCCCGACCCCCGACCTTGTGTTCCGCAATCCTAACTTGATTGTTGAGTTCACGATGCAAATAACAGACAACGTGTGAAGCGGAAAACCTTCAAGCAGCCTATTGAAAGCCTTAATTGTTTCCTTTTCTAAAGGTATTCTGTTGGTTTCTTCCTTTACAACCTCCACGTCCGTACGCGTTCGATGAAACGCGGTAAGTATGTTCTCCCATATTTTTGCAGACGGACTGAATGACACGCATTTCCAGCAGGCGGAATACCGGCCCGTGTCCGCCAAATTTTTTACATTTCTGTTGCCAATTTCGTCTTCCCTCTCATCCTCAGCATCGCACTATTAATCACCTTCGTCGTAGCTGCTCCGTTCCATATTATCTGGTATCTGCTGCCGGTGGTCAACAACTACGTGACCGTCATGGGTGTGTTGTGTGCAACGCTCTGGTTCTCAGGATCGGAGTAGGTTCGGAGTCGCAACGAACCATCATCGAACGACGTGTTCGCGCTCAGACCGAACTTGCAAAGGGGACATGATGCTGGCAGGAGGTGTGGGGGTGAATAATAGTAATTGGCCGCAGGTCTGCTACACCTGACACGGCAGACTTGGAGCTGGACCCGTGACGGAGGATAAGTACTGTGCAGTGTGATCCCCTCTGAAGTCAAAACTACGTGTGTTGTTCGTTTATATGATCTTTTGAATATGGCAGTTAATTAGGTTCTTTGCAACCAGAAAAAAAAAAAAGAGGATACCTATAGTTTACGCGGGTACACTGGGAGGTAGATTGCTGGTCCCGATCTCGACAATTTCAGCCTCACTTCGGTCTACGAAAGTCGACTTTTGGCTCATGAAGACCATCCAGCAAGTCATAGCCACCAACTATCTGCGCCATACTTAATTTCTTGATTTGTATCTGGTCCGATGTATGCCGACATTCGCTACGAAATCTCTCAAGTGCAACGGAACCAACACTGTTGGTTACATTCTGAAGCACCAAAGAGCGGTGTTTAGACAGGTACCACAAGAATCAAGTACAAATGGATGCACCTTCAGTCGGAAGAACGGATCTACGACACACACTTGATGCTCTGATAGTCTTGGATCCAGAACTGCCAAGTCGTGGCGATTCCGAATGGGTCCTTCCTTGACATCAAGGGCATGCTGTTCAAAATCAAATGCATATCCCCAGAAACTGCGATAAGAGCATTCCGTCAGTGATCGTTCCTTGCTCACGGCTGCCCAAATGTGGAAAGCAGGGTGAAAAGGAAAAAAAAAAACTTACTGGAACCAGTCCGCAAGGGTGTCATGGAGCGAAAGCGGTGGATAACGGTCCAGAGACGTCGCTTCCCGGAATCTCACGTCACATGGTATGCGGCCTGATCCCTTGGTTCGCATTGAGCGGCAAATCCAGAAAATCGCCTCTTTCGAATCGGTCCTAGTTGCCAAGTCATCCTGTAAATTCGGGGCGAGTCCTCTTGACTCCATTCGCCATGTTGTTGGCATCAACCGCGATCACAATACGAATGACACGCACCTGCAGCCACCCCAAAGTCATCAGTGTTAGGGCATACGTGCTAAAGGTCACCACGGACCCCCCTGACGGGGTATTCAGGCCAAGGGGCCGCGCCCACAACTTGATGGCTACCAGCAGCCTGCGCAAACCCGGAAGAATATCACAGTAACTACGGAGGAGGTTGCTATTCATGAGGCCCAAGCGGTTATTGATGTTGATATCAAGCGATAATTGGGTCCGGGGGTCATAGAACTTCACTGGTAGGAAGTAAGAGCGATGCGGGCCCATTCAAGGGGACCTCACCAATTGGTACGCTCGCAAACGGGACCGGTTGCACATTTGTGAAGCCCGCTCCGGAAAGGATACTCGCGAGCCTCCTGTACACGATCATGCTTGACGATGTGACTGTATATTCAGCACATACGCACATACCACGTATTATAGATGGCTAAATACGTGGAGATTCATCCACTGCAACGCTCCTAGGGGAACACAATACATACCTGGCAGCTTTTTCATGTCTACGTCTGGTGAAAAGCCCAACGGTCGGTTCTTATCCTAGACCAGCGGTTAGTTTACACCAGCTCCCGCTTTCGAAAACCATTTCCACTCACAAGTACCACCAAATCCAAATCTCCTCTTGGCAAGTTCTCTCCGGAATCTTGCTCTTGGAACAATCGCTTGTCCACGTCAAACCCACGCATGTAAACGGTACTTCCAAATGGTACTACTTCATAGGCCGATCCAAATCGTCTCCTTAACACGGAAGAAATGCGCCTGATGACCTCTTCGCATTTATGCGGGCATGATGCGATCATTCGAGAAGTTGTTCGGGAAGTCTTGTCCACATGCGATAGTCGCTGTGCTGGCGTTCGTACGGCGTGTATGCTCAGTTTCGAAGATTCAGGATGGCAACTGGTTGAGGGCTAACATGGTGAAAGTTCAGCATTTCAACATACGGGGAATATGTACAAAGAACTCACGCTCCATCCACTCCGCTCACTGGTGATGAGTGCTGGATGGTCAGGCTTAAAGCGCTTCGCCTTAGCAATGACGCCTGTTCGTCTCCGTGTCTTGACATGTTTTTCTATCACCTCGGAAGAGGACCCATGAATGCGACGGAAAGTCTTCTTTGCGAGGCCCACTGCGAACAGCGGGAGTGTGAAAGAACTTGTTCTGGAGGCATGGTGCATTTATGAGTCTGGCGCGGTATAAGCAACATGGGTAAGGGTGTCAGTTCTAAGTTGGAATTTCACGTTGGACGCACCTACGATCGAGGTGTGCTCCGCTGTCCAAGATGGCTATCACTTGCGGGTTCAAAGAGTTGCGTGAAGGCAATCGGTTTATATACTAGTAGACAGCCTGCAGCCGCATGGCAGAGCACCCGTACGTATAAAAGACAGGAATTAGGCTTATCATTTCTCGCCCGGTAAAGGTGTCAAGTTATGAGCAGGAAGTTGGCACATGAAAGCAAGATTACATGTGTACCCGGTACATTCAGTAACATACACATGTTTAATATTGAGACACCGTGAGGACGAAGAGAGATGCTACACAAGTACCACCTGGTTAAACAACTTTTGACCACGCCACCTTTTTCTCGCTTGTCCTCGGGGCTGTATCTTTAGAAGTGTCCCCCTTTGCTTCCCCGCCTTTCCCTTGAGTTTTTGTACCGGGCGGAGGTAAAGATCCAGGCAGCGGCGAGGCACGAATACCGTCGAATACCCGTGCCGCGTGCTCTGAGTTGCGAATGAACCATCCAGCGTACCTCCTCCCAACAGTAGACTCTGCTATATGAATCATGTTCTACGAATGAAGATAAATCACGATGCGGAGACACGCTAATCGCGGACACAGGGACCTACCTCGTCGATGACGAAGTTCAAGTCGCTGATCGACATCCATTCTCCATCGAGAAGGCTGCTTCCGTTGGCAGCCGAAGTACCATTTTTCTCGTCCTTGTCAGCATTGGCAGCTCCCCGCACTCGGCCAACGCATCGTCCAGCATTCTTCATCACCATCATCCAACTCAGAACTTCCTCATCATCAACGCCCGCATCGAGGAAACCAGCCAATTTACGA
The DNA here is from genome assembly GCA_024613145.1 of Pisolithus marmoratus. Lineage (NCBI taxonomy): Eukaryota > Fungi > Basidiomycota > Agaricomycetes > Boletales > Pisolithaceae > Pisolithus > Pisolithus marmoratus. The sequence continues at coordinate 49,757 of JANFAE010000594.1, read as the reverse complement.
GCGTCCAGCGAAGTATATAGCTTGAGGAGACTACGAAGGGTGGGAACAGGGCTTAACGCCAAGAAATGTGCAGAAAGTGCACGGAGGTGGCGTTGCGTTGGGTCCGTTATTGCAGGTGCACCTGAAGTAACGGATGAAGAGCTCGAAGAGGCGGGTGTCGGTGGGTTGATCAAAAGAGCAAGTGCGTTAGGGTCATTGTATGGGGGAGCATTGGCGGTTATAAATTTTGGACAGGCATAAAGGAATATTTCCTCGAACGTGCTGAGACCTTCCTCACTGTTGGAACGGCTGAGAACAAACACAATTCCGAGCAAAAGATACTGACCCCCGACCCATGCGTGTCATTTGCTCCCCGTATCTCTCCCTGACGACGTTAATTACGTTGTCATCCAGACGAGTAGGAGCGAGGGTCTGGCAGAGGGCGAGTAAGGCATACATGCGGTCTGCCGTTTTGTTGATCTGTGGAAGCGTAGGTCACATAGCCCCTTTGAACACTGAATCAAGTACCGACCTGATCATACTGGTAACTTCTCGTATGATATTGCCTTGCCCTCATCACCCAGTTGAGGCAACCGGTAAAGACTCTTGCAGCATCCGTAAACCTTCTCAACATCAAGTAGCACACCCCAGCGTGGTATGCCGTGCTTACGTGAGCTGCAGTTGGCGCCGTAAAGGGTGCTTTTTCGCCAACACACAGTCCGAGGCCTGCGTTGTCCATAACCTTTAGGGCGAGAGTGAAATCACCTAGCAAGACATGTACGCGGAGGAGGCCAATCAGCGAGAAGTAGCCGAGCTGGCGGTACAATGGCTTCGTTCCATACTCGCCAACGATATCACTGCCATGGTTGTCAGCATGGAGTGACCGTAAGAAGGGATGACTGACTCGATTTCTTCCTCACTCTTCCCTTCTGCGCGCGCTTTTAACCACTCGTTGACGCGACTTTTTTGGATCAATGAATAAAGGACGTTGAGCACACTGTAGCTACTCCATGCCTGGGTTCCACCTTCGGTTCCAAGCATGGTCAGCTCCTCGTCGGTTTTGTTGGCTGGACGGGAGCGGTACAGAGCAAAGGACTGGAACTGGTATATAAATTCATCGATGATGTCCCACAACCACTGCGCCGGAAGTGAGAGAGGAACGGGGCCACCATCGGAATCTAGAGTACGCGAGTGAATGATTTGTGGGGTGTGTAACGAGAGTGTGCCTACTGAGGAGGTAATTGAACAGCTCGCAGCTGTTTTCGTAGGAGTGGAATCGGTCGTCGATGTCGGGCTGCAACCGTGAATATACATGGCGGTAATAGAGCTCACGGTAGAGGATGAGGAAAATCTGATCGTCATTGACGAGGGGAGCAATTATCTCTGCTTCCGGCCACTCCGTTCTGGCGTAGAATTTTTCGGTGAGACGATTCCATCCGGACTCGTATGCGAGTGTTATTTCTGAAAGGTTGTTGTCCAGGACGGCTTGGTGGAAGTGGACGATGAACTAGTGTTGGACGAGGGCGTCAGCGACATGACACGAGTGGGATGGGCTTGCTTACACGCTTGACGACATCGGGTATTTGAGCGAGAGCTGTCTGTTGGGCTATCTGGGCCTGCACAGCGAGGAGAGCACCTTCGTCGAGCTGGAGGCTTGGATCGTCGTACAAGTCGGTATTTTGGTACGAGGGTATTGTGAGGGGGATGTCCACGTCGTTGATGTCGTCGTCGAGATCGGGCTCGGCAGCCCACAGCGCCATCCGTTGGGCAGCCATGTCGGTTTTATTTTGGTGGTGGGTGGATGATGAGAAGTCAAGTTCACACGCTTTACTAGCTAGTTAGTATTAGTTTTTAATTACACGAGACTGATACCAACGGACGTGCGAGAAACCAGTGCCGAGTGGTTTCATCTGATGCTCAAATATCAAAAAGATGGATGCGACTGCGGGCAGTGCATGGCGTATTAGATAGATACACACATTTAATTATAACGAGTTCTCCTGCCAACCTCCTCGTCGCCGTTGTCCGGGATACTTCAGTGGACAACGCCGGTCACCGCCACACAGCACACACACTCAATCCATAAAGTGCAGCCCCTGCCCCAGCCGATTATTTGATCCTTCGAGATTATCGACTGCATCGCGATGTCTTGGAAGCTGGGTGCATCCAAAAGTACGTCCTTATTCACCAGCGATCTCCCCCTCTCTGGGACGCTGATCTTGCCTCCTCGACACTCCCCCTCTCTTCCATGCTCCAGAGGGCAAAGACGCCAAAGAAAATGGCGTCGTATCCCGCTCAGTCACACCCATTCCGTCGAGGCCAACAACGCCAAGGCCACCCGACCCACACGCACACCTCCGTTCGGGTATGCTCACCATCCGCATATTCTCAGGTACGTAATACCTCCTCGCATTCTTCGATGCGTCATACAACAACAACCCCAGGTCGCGGCCTCTCTCTTGCACCCGGCGTGCAAGTACCAGAGGTAATCCAGAAGGCGCTTGATTCGTCCCCGTCAGCGAGACGATCCTTCAGCAACCGAGACAGCTTGCAAAGGAGACGAAATTGGTGGTTACCATACGTCGTCCTCGAGTTTGATAACAACCAGGTCTTGGTCGACGCCATGGGCGGGGATCTCGCACACCCAGTATGGAACTATCGCGCAGTCTTGTGTGTATCCTCCTTATCATGCTCTCGACTCACGGCGCTGACCAGGCGTCTAGCGACGTATCACGCACATCCAATATATCCGTTTCAGCATACCTCAGGACCGCTGTGGTCGTGCAAAACCAGGAGGATATGGGGAACGACCTCCTCATGGCACGGGTGGACCTCACCCCAGCGCTTGATGGCCATGTTCGTCACATGTTTCTGCCACATTCTCTGCTTCTGACACGCCTTACTTCTTCAGCATGCGTCCGATCAATGGTACGCAGCAACAGTAGGATCGGGCTCGTTCCACCTCAAAGTAGACTATCGACCACTGCGGAACGAATCACTGGCGATTGAAGCCTTCGATCTGCTCAAGGTGATAGGAAAAGGGTCCTTTGGAAAAGTCATGCAAGTCCGGAAGAAGGACACTCAACGGGTATACGCCCTCAAAACGATACGAAAGGCACACATTGCCTCACGACCCGGGGAGATCACCCACATATTAGCCGAGAGAACCGTCCTGGCGCTGGTGAACAACCCATTCATCGTCCCACTCAAGTTTTCCTTTCAGACACCCGACAAGCTCTACTTGGTGATGTCGTTTGGTACGTGTTCGATCAACGCCTGCGTTTTCGTGTGGACCGAGACCCCTTTATAGTTAACGGGGGAGAACTGTTCTATCATTTACAACGAGAGGGCAAGTTCGATCAAGGTCGCAGTAGGTTTTATGCTGCAGAATTGCTTTGCGCGCTGGAGCATCTACATGGGTTCAACGTCGTATACCGGTGTGCACTGGACTTGTCTGCGTGATTCTTGGTGCTGATTCTCGGGGAAGCGACCTGAAACCAGAAAATATCCTTCTTGACTATACTGGCCACATTGCCCTCTGTGATTTTGGTTTGTCGTTTCTATACACTACTCAAATGTCTCTCTTAGACTATCACAGGCCTCTGCAAGTTGAATATGTCGGAAACAGAGAAAACGAACAGTAAGATTGTCGTCAGATCCGTTTCCCTTTCCAACTTAGGATTGCGTCAGCCTTCTGTGGTACCCCTGAATACATTGCACCCGAACTTCTTGAAAGCCAAGGCTACACTAAAACGGTCGACTGGTGGACGCTCGGCGTCCTCCTCTATGAGATGATGGTGAGCACGATTCTCTTGGGTATCACAATGTTTTCTTCATCTCTGCCAGACCGGCCTTCCACCGTTTTATGATGAAAACGTAAACATCATGTATCAACGTATCTTGTCGGACCCTCTTATCTTCCCTTCTGACATGCCATCTGAGGCAAAGAGCGTCATGACTGGCCTGCTCCAACGCGATCCGGCGCGGCGTCTTGGCGCGAATGGAGGAGAGGAGATCAAGAGACATTCGTTCTTCGCCAAATACATCGACTGGCATCTGTGAGTGTCTTCCCTTATCAAGGATTACGATGCCGATGACCGCCTCTCTAGTTTACTTCAGAAGAAAATACAACCGCCGTTCAAGCCTAGTGTGGTGAGTTACTGGAAACCCTGTACCAAGTATACTTGGGTTTCTAACTTTTGCGCTTCAGGAGTCTGTGCTTGATGTTGCGAATTTCGACCCGGACTTCACCAACGAAGAAGCACAGGACTCCGTAGTTGAGGATTCTCATCTGTCGGAGACAGTTCAGGAACGGTTCAAAGGGTTCACATACAACCCTGCCAGTGAGCACCTGAGCGAAAGTGTAAACTATTGACAGGTCATGGGATAAAGCTGGTCATATGCCCTTGTAAGTGCCGTGGCACTGTCGCATGCACTATAGTGTGTATTCATTGTCGTCAGGCTGTCCGTTCACGTGAATGCTGCGCCTTCCGTGTTCTTTCCCACCATTCCACTCATCACAACTCATTCTGTGGCGAAGATTCCCTTTATTATATTTCGTTCCGTCGATCTCTTTCTTGTAGCCCTCTCTCCAACGTCTTTCCCCGAGATGTGTCATTAGCTTGCTTTAGAAGGGCATTCTGTATGTCTCTGCCCCTTCGCACGTTCACTACTTTGCATGGAACATGTATGTAACATGGGTTTACCGTCTCTCCCCCTCGTCCCCGTTCTCCTTGGAAAATGTATGCGCTTAGTTACTTCGAACAGTTCGAGTTACTATTTTCTCTTTGCTTTGCGGGGATCTCCTATGCATACCCACTTCTTCCTCTCCTAGGCAATGAAAGTTGTTGTGTCAGAATGGCATGTTACATTTGTCATTTGGATGCTTGACTTCGACGTTCAGGATACGAATCTCACAAACTTCCGTCCGGCGTCGAATTCCAAATTACCATATCGAAGCATTAAGTCATGGAGAAGATATCGAGCATAGAAAGCAACAGTACAGGAGCTTCTCTCAGGTGTGTTAAAGGAGTGTGGATGTGGATGAAAGAAATATGTGGATTTGACTGGATGGGCTGAGAAAAAAAAAACATTAGAGAAAGGGCGAGTTTGAGCTTGCAAAGCGACGGTGGTGCAAAGAGAGGAAACGACAACACAAGAAGGCAGCGACGCCCTCAGTAAGACGAGTGACGGAAAAGATAAAACGAGCCAATGCGTGTAGTTGGAAAGTGTATCGATTGATAGAAACGGGAGAAAGCGGGGAAGGGTAAGATGGGCTAAGATATTCCTGAGCTTGGATGTTTATGCAGAATACGCAGTCCACGATCAAGGAACAGGATAACGCATCGCACCCGTGTCAAACAGTTGGAAACAGATAATGGAGGTGCCTAGATGGCGTCGCCATTCATGGAAGTCCTCCAACCTACTTCCTGAAACTGAGAGATCGACGGCGTGATAATGTTTAGCGAAATAGCATTCCGCAGATTCGTACAAACGTCACCTTGATGGATCTTACATCTCCCTCCGCACCCGTCATCTAAAAGGAACATGCTGTCCACAACGTTACACATCCACATAAATAAGCAACGGCTCTCCGACGCCTTCAATCTCTGGAATAACACATTTCAAGTCGAATGCCTTGGCAAGCACGATCTTGAATATCTTTTGAACGTTGATCGATGCGGACGTTGAACAGAAGATGAGGGATGCGTGCATTGCCTTGGCAAATCGCTTCGCCTATCAAAGTATTTAGTGTATGGAATAGCATGGCAACGACTCTGCCCACCTGCTTGGTGATCTCTTCCTGCTCGTCCCTCGGAAACGTTGCGAACGTGTCGAACTTGGTACCAATCAGGAAGGGTATTGCGGTCTGTAGAGTTATATCAACATCCAGATCTCACGGAGCGGATATGGTCCAGGAGCATGTTCGGTATACACCGACATGGACGTGGCTGGACATGACAAGGGGAAGACATTCGCCTTTGCGACACTGACCTTGTTGAATCCCCTTGCTTGCCGGTACCATTCCTTTACTGAGTTCAACGTTGACTTTCGCGAAAGATCGAACATGAACAGAATGGCGACAGCGTCATTACAAACGAGGGGCAGCATGTTCACGAACTCGCGCTGTCCTCCCAAGTCCCAGATAGAAAACGTGATCGTCGTTCTCCGCACTGAAATCGTTTTTTCCATGAAATTTACGCCTGAAATGAAGGTGTTGAGCGCCACAGAAGTGAATGTTCGAGGATGAGAGTGCCGACCTAGCGTTTGGATGTAATCCTCATCGAAGCTGCCTTCTACGTACTTGACCATAAGACTCGTCTTGCCTATTTGCGAGTCTCCCACCATCCCTACTTTGATGACGACACTGTTCTTCTCCTCGTTGTTTTCCACCAAAGGATGTGGATTCTGACCGCTTGGACCGGCCATAGCAGAGGACGAAGCGGAGCCTGTCGGTGCGGACATCGTCGGTCCAAGCAGTACTGGTAGGTTTACTGGCGTTGCAAAGGATGGCGAGTAGGACTAAGGCAGCTCTAGGATCCTTGAGAAAATGGGGGTATCAAGTGGTATGAAATCAAAAGAAGTGCAGGAAAGAAAAGAAAAGGGCGTGCTGCAGTGCGTTGGCGAGAGGTTCGATAAGCGCTCCAGGACTGATTGATCAGCGCTCAGCTCACGCTCAATGGAAAGAACGAAACTGAAGCGTGAACGGTCTGAACTTGTTGCGTTGCCGTCCGTCAACCAACGCAAAAACAGGCGACACGAACGGACAAGGAAAGTAAGGGCGTGTAACTTTGCTTGTCGCCTATTTCGCAGGCTCGGCAGATCAAACAACAACAAAATTCGATCACAAGGCTCTCTCTGAGCAATTATTTAATCACTCGTAGCCATGTAATTGCTTCCTTGCTCGGTTCGAGTTGACTTGAACTCCAGAAAGTGAGCCGTCTCTCTTGTTATTACAGGCGGTAACCACTAACGACTGCTACGGCCTGGCCGTGTTATTCTTCCACGTTCCATTTCTCAGGTTTTCATCCGGTGGTCTGCCTGGTTGGACCTGACAATTCTTCCTTGAACCAGTGCTTCCGAGCAGTGTCGGTGTTGAGTATTTCTGCCTTTGGAATGGCCGAGCGATGAACAATATCCGTGACGCCCAGAGAGAAATCCTGCACCTTTCCCAGATTCCGTGTTGGATTCCTCTACATTTACTTCCATGTATCCTAATAAGTAGAACATGCCAGACGTCCTTCAGTCGAGGAGGGTCTGCCGCGAGACGCGATCAAGTCACGTGACTGCGGCGCGTGTCGCGTTGAATGATTAGTCGGAGTTCGGAAGCAAGCCACCTCTGGTTTATGTATTGGTGTGCCTTCTTGAATTCCTTCCATCAAGAACCACCTGAAGGTCTGTCAGTTCAGCGGCGTGGGTTTGCCACTGTCGTCGTCGTCATCGTCGTCGTCCACACCATGCGAACGAGGTCTCAAACTTCTGTGCTCGGCAAGCGACCGCATCAGGCCGATGGCAAGCCAGCCTCTGTCGCATTCACCGTCGACCAGGCATGCTCACAGGCCATGCCCACCCCCGAACTCACACCAAAAACGAAACGCGCTCGTGTTTCCCTCACCCTTCTCGACGGGGATTCTAACAAGGAGAATGTCCCTCCCTTCCGTACCGAAGGGCCGACAGCGTCTCCTACTAGCCCACCTCCATCCATAAGGCGTACCAGCACGGAAATCATTACACCCTCGCGCGCTCAGACCAGTGAGTACCTCCACGCATGCTAACTCGTCATTAATGACTCTTTACAGGAAGAGGTCGCCATGTGTCCACGTCCAACATCCAAACTCTGCAGACCACGGATATGTCTGCTCTGGCTTTGTCCACTCCACCACCAACCCCACACGCAACCCTTCTTCCTATTCATGCACGCGCACGCGCACTTCTACGCGCAACCTGCAACGGCAAGTCGCCCATAACTGGTCGTGCGACTGAACGAGAAACGATCAAGAACTTTATTTCCTCACCTTGGGAATCGCGGTCGACATGTCCATCTCTTTTCATTTCAGGAACGCCGGGCACTGGTAAGACTGCCCTGGTGAATGCTGTGCTAAGCGAACTGGAGAAAGATGGCGACCTCGAAGTAATATCCGTCAATTGCATGGCTTACCGCAACCTAGATGCGCTCTGGGATCACCTTCATGACACTTTTGTGGCATCTCAGCCCATCAACGTTAGCCCGAGAAAAGTAAAGGCAAAGTACAAGCCGCTTCTTGACGACCTGCTTGCATCAAGGAAAAGAAGATGGTATATTTCTTTTTTTCAGTGGCTGGCTCAATGATAGGCTCACTGGCGTTGGTAGTCTCCTTGTCCTTGACGAGCTCGATCACATCGCCAATTCCTGCCGGTCACTCTCCGCCATTTTTTCGCTTGCTCGTAAACACGCGACAATTCTCCGCATCATCGGCATCGCCAACACCCACACACTCACCGCATCAGCTACTTTGTTGGGTGATGATGCCACGGAAATCCTAACTCTTCATTTCGGAGGATACACGTCATCTCAGCTGCTGGAAGTTCTGAAGGCGCGGCTTTCTCCATTATTTGAGCCCGAAGATGATCAAGACGGTAAGAAACGGGCACAGAAATTCCTTCCTATGGCCGCCTTGACCTTGCTGGCGAAGAAGGTCGCATCACAAACCGGAGACGTTCGGATGCTGTTCGGTGTTCTGCGTGGTGCTATCGACAAGGCCGTGTCGTCGCCTTATCCCGGTGCTAACGAAAACCCTCTGGCGGCCTCAATACCTGTTGTCACACCCAATCACATCCTGGATGCCCTTAAAGCGTATCTGCCCTCTAACGACCCTCGTCATAGCAATGTGGTAACTGCCGTGGCGTCTGCAACTACGTCTTCGAACAGCGAAATTGTAACCAAGGTGCGCGGTTTTGGATTGCAAGCCAGACTAGTTCTACTCTCTATGTTGCTCGCCACGAAGCGAATGGAGGCTTTCCTTCCCTTAGCCTTTTCTATGACCTCCCCTCCTAAAACGCCCGTCAAGCGTACGAGTTCAACAGGGCTCTCTGCCAAACCAGCTTGCCTCGACCTCCCTCAGATACACTCTTACTATACCGCAATTCTCTCGCGCGCAGAAAACAGCATCTTCACCCCCGTTTCTCGAAGCGAGTTTGCAGATCTGATAGGTGTTCTGGAGACATCGGGACTCATCTCGTCGTCCACGTCTTGTTCTTCTGTCGCGTCTCCATCCAAATCGGGTCGCCGTGGGTTTGGCCGCTCGACATCGTTCGGTACGATGGCGAAGAGTACTGCAGCAGGCCAGGATATCCGTATCGCAGATGCCGTTCGCATAGATGAAGTGCTTCGTGGCTTGGGCGTCGCCGACCCTCACGCTGACATCACGGATCCGCGGGAAGAAGAGGTCAGAGCAATATGGGTCCGCGAAAGCGCAAGGATAACCAAGGACGTCAGGCTCCGCGCACAATCGAAGGGGAACGCGGACGACTTGATTGAGGGGGCATTCGAGAATTGATCGTAGACATGTTGGCGCCGAGACAACCAGCTGCACCGGACGAAGGTAACTTGTAGCCATATTGTGTATCCTCTCTACCATACCATTCATTCCACGCTTCATCTTTTCATATTCACGACGGTTCGCCTTTATAGCTATGCTTGTGGCCCTTCTAGGCCTCTCATATGTGGAACGAACATGCCATGCCAACACCAGCTTTTGCACAATATCATAGATGTTATGTCGAACTTAAGGTCCGACCCGAGCTCCATAAGATAAGGAGGCTCCACAGCGGGGTGGTTAGGGTAAGACAAAGCAACACACCCGTACGGAAGCTGTCTAAATAACAGTCTACTTGAGCGTGTTACTTGTCGTCGCAATTTATGCAGTTCCTTGTGGTACATAGGCTCGTGATACATTCAGTCAGAAGGTGATAGGTCCATATAGTACATGAATCAAGGCATTTCGCATAAAGTCATGCTTCGGAATCGAACCCCAGGTCAGGGGGGTAATTATCTTCCTTCATCCCCAACCTGCTTGCGTTCAGCGTTTTCAAAGGCGGTGGCCCTATTGTTATCGGAGAACTGGAAGGCGTAAGGAACGATCCTACTATAAAACTTCGTGCATGGTCATCAGAGGAACGCAGCGCAGCACGGAGGATCAGCATCTGAGGGGATACACACTTAAAAGCAAGACGTTCAGTCCGCAAGCATCATTCCCCGAAAATATAGTGACTCACAGTTAACATCACGTATAGCGAAAGGAATGCTACTGAAACCCCACTATCGAGTGCGAGGGTCACGAGGAATGCTATCCCGACCGCCGTGCGTGGTAGGGAAGACTCGATGATCATCGATGCGGCATCGAAATATTTCCACGAATTATTGGGGCCAAGCTCCCTACGGCACTCCCGTCCAGTGAACAACATGCGGCCGCAGAGCGTCGACGTAACCAACATGTTTAGAGCGATCGCCACTGCGTAGTACGCGATGGCTATATGTGCGGCGTCCCCAGCAAATATATTACCACGCTGGGCAGCACTGTATGAGCAGAGGAGCGTTCCCAAAACTGGATACATAGCAGGTCAAGACAATTTTTTTCGGAAATGAGAGGCGAGCGCACCTACTGTCCCCACCCATAGTATACAAGGTAGAATGAGGTCGCATCTCCTTTTCCAGGCAATATAAAGACGATGAATCTTTCGAAGATTCAGCTCCAGTTATCAGACAATCGTCAAAGGTACGTACGAGCAGGGCATCGCTGCTTAGTTGCAACACAACTGTAGCCATCAGGCCTAAGACCTGGTACCACACGGAAGTATGGTTGGCGTAATACTTTTCCATGCCCCCGACATATCCGGAGTAGCCGATCCACATTTTCTGTCCGAGAACTGCTTGCACCACCACGACGATGCTGGAGAGGCATAGGAGCAGACTGCTTAAGCAGCGATGGATAATTACAGTATGGTGAGAGGGAGAATTCCGAGACTCTGAGGAACAGCGTAGGGCCCACATCGTCTGCCACCACAAGTTTAATTCAACACCTTGGAAAAGCGTTCAGCGATAAGTTAGTTCGTAGTGAGGAAACTTACCATAGAGGATGGTACCCAATATATTTCCAACATACAATGAATTCTGCCATAGCGGACCTACATTAACCATGATGACGGGAAGGCAGCGTCAACGATTGCGTTGCCAGTAAGGTGCTTGCCATCTTATATATTGGTCACGAATGGTGTAGGATCCACGTAAAATTGACAACCACTAGCTCCAGTACTCGTCTTGGACAGTGAACGTTCCAGGGAATTGCGCAGGAACCTAAGATGCTTTCCCAGATTTCTGCTCGATATGTCTGCGATGGAGATGGAACTGTATGGCTACCCTCCATACGTTTGCTTCCTAGGACATGGGGCACCTGTCATATGTATAAATTCAGTATAACCTCCCACTTGCTTTTACGGGGTCTTCGTGGGAAGAACGCCATTGCTTGCAACTACGAGTCCTTGTGAGCACTCCATCCACGAGTTACAGGATCGATCGGCATCGATACAGCATGGACTCAAAGCGGGCGGGTAGTGTTTGCTCAACGTAACGCAGTTGTCCTACTATGTCGTACATGCAGTATATATACAGGTCCTGATCTATTCTTCAACCTGAACTTCGGGGGGATTAGATAATAGGCATCAAAAACTTTACGCATCAGTGGGTGATTGTGCAAATTGATGTACAGGAAACTGACACGCTAATAACTCGCCTTTCACGTTGCATGGTGGTATTAATGTCGCCGTACATTATAGTTTATATTTCACCCTCGAACATGCAAGCCAAAATTCTTTTCCGCCCACTTCGGTCCAGCCAAGAGGGCCTAAATCGCACTCCGCACAGATGAGCCATTTAAGCTGCTTCGTAGGCCCTTGCAGCAGGGTTTCGGCATCTGAAGGAAAGTCTCTGAGAACCGCATACCTGATGTATCTCCACCAAGTTGGATGGCTCGGGTGAATCCAATGTTCTCAAACTCCATCGGGGATGGGGTAATTAGCCACCAGTGAGCAGTGGCAGGCGGCACTGGAAGCGGAGTGAGGTCCGGGTGCATGGGCCTGTTAGGGTCATCTATCTAGAATAATGTGAATGATATGCAAGGAACAATATGGCAGTTTCCTTACTCCTACACTGGCCCCCTCCACCCACATTCCTCCGTCACGCTTCAGAATTACACATCCACATCCAGTGCGAGGGCACGTGAGGTCGTATTTATTCGTCAACACTCCTTGTTTCATGACATCCGTACTGCACACATCCATCACACCGTTATCAAAATCTTGAAGACTTCGAACGGTGGAATTACACGCCGATGGCCTCTGCAAGGCCGCGAATAGTCCAGGTGGTAACGATACCGATTGATCAGGTCCAATTTCAGGGGCTAATGAGCCTGCAGTCCCTCCCGGCCGTGGAGTGTCGCACATTTCGTATCACTGCTTGGGCCAAGTCACGGTGACTGGTGATGATGGAAGGATATTTTGATTAGTAAGCTGGTAACTACTACCCAAGTTCGACCGTCAAACTTCAAGCTTCAAGGTGCAGATGAGGGTTTCCCTGGAAGTAGTTAGAATACGATATCTTCCTTTTGTAGTGTCGAGAGTGAAAGATCATCTCAACAACCACCGCCAGTTAATTAGGTCTGTTGAAAATCAAAGCGAGGAGATTTGTGTGAGAGCAAGAAAAAAAACCATGCATTAAGAGGGAATCGAACCCCCGGCGGGTCGATGGCAACGACCCAGGTTACCACTACCCCATTAATGCTATGCTACACAAACATCTTTGAAGGTATTCAAGCTGGGGAATAATGTACATTTCTGAATGCGACACGTAGTATGTACATTGTTTCACTTCAGATTCCTCAAAATCGAATGTTCTTGACTGTCCCGGGGTTACTCCTGAATTGTCCAACCACACGACCGGCATAGTTCACATTAACATTCCTCACCCGGCCAGCAATGTCACCGTCGACAGTGAACTTGGCCATACTGAGTTTCCCATATTTCCACGAGAGATCGAGCGTGATCCCGCCGCGTATTCGTGCACCTCTGACCGAACCAGTCGACCAACTTAGAGGTAATGCAGGCAGAAGGGTGACTTCCAGAGGGATATCCATGCTGGCTACATCCGGAGCCTGTATCAGTGCATTCTTGCGCAGGTTATCAGATTCGTTGAAGTGATTTGATTTCACAGTGGAGACTCACAAGCACTGCAGCCGGATATCCTAAATTCGCATCAATTTGGAAGATCGTAGATCCATAGGTATACAACGAAAACAAATTCTGTGCGAAGTTCCGCTCTATAGCATACTGAGTAATTGATGTCAACGACATGGAACAACAAGCAGGAGAGCAACATACAGTCAACGCTTTGTAAAACTCGGTTCCATTGCCAAGCTGTGCCCAGGCGGCAGCCCTCCAAACCTTCTCCCAGCCTGCATCGGCATCAGGTCCCGTCCCATTGCCTCTATGAATAAGACTGATTTCAGCAGCTTTGAGAACCTGCTCTTTCGTATAGTTTATGAACGTTCCATTGGAGGTCAAACCACCCTGCAAGGAAGGGGAATACGAGGTAATGGCATATCCGGGATATAACTGTCGGTGCATTTAGTCGACTGATACAGCATTTGCCGATGGAACACGTACTCCTATCAAATGACTAAGGTGGCGATGGGTGTCTGTTGGTTGGTCTATGTCGACCTTCCACTCTATAGTCATCGTTGAACAAAAGACACCAGAGTGATATCCGGAACCTGAGAATGGCTAACCTTGAAGCTGACCCCACCGCCCTATCCGGAGGCCCATGTCCATCTTCTCCCGGCTTGTGCGAACGGCTGCTATGGTCAATCACTATCTCAGAAGGAACAACCGCGTACATACCATCAAGGAAGTCAATGTCGCTGTCACCAGCGATAACAAAACCTTTTTCGACTGCATTGAATAGTTGCCAGATTAGCTGCTGGGAGTGTGCACACCCTGTCTACATCAGAATCATGCTATATGGTGACACAACTCGATCCAGAACACACCGAAAGTGATTGGAGTCTGCTCAGGCGAATTGCAGGGTACGGTTACAAGAGTGGAGTCATTGAAATGCAAATCCTTAACCAGCTTCTCCAGGTGGAAGCTCGCAGCACCCTGAACAGAGTAAAGAAGCCCAATAACGTGGCAGGAACGTTGATTTACCTTGAGCAGGGGCCATCCTTGACGCCTCCACCATTGAATATCATTGGTATAATCTAAGTGATCCCAGACGTGGATCATCTAGGGTCAGGATCAGTGGGCCACTATCAACGCATTGACAAGGGATGCCAACCAACCATCCAAGCGTTCGACTCTGCAGCGAACTTCAGTATGGTTTTCATGTGGGATAATCCAGGACCGCCATACCAGGATAATTGGCCCACTGAGCAGAGTTCCCTAACAACTTCATGCCGGTATGCCCGAAAATCTGTGGTACCAAAACAATGAAGGTGCTACAACGTGTTTAACCAGACCGTCTCACATTCATCTGGATCGAGGTTGCGTCAGAAACCGTCGCCGTCGTATGCCATGCTGACCTACTTCGTTGTGTGTGACCCACCCGTTACTGACATTGTACAAAATTTCTGCAGTGTATCTGCCACGCGGCACCCATGTATTCTGCCCGGAAGTAAGTCTTAGCCAGTTTTCAGGAAAGGCGGAGAGTTAACCTCAAAATAATTGAATAGTGAGTTTGTGACATCTAGATTGGTCATCTCAGCAAACCAGTAGTTCATCTGGATATTGACGTTCGAGTCTAATAACTAGCTCGGCATCGAACACATATCACAAACCAAACCACTCACGGTAGTCTGCAGTGGTGAGAGATATCATTGATCATAGTAACTGATACGAACTTACCGGAGCCCCAAGCATTAACTTGCGCATCGGCCCATTTACCCTGCAAGTTTGCAGGTAAAATACCTCTAGCACTACTAATCAATAGATATCTTCCATAATTGAATAGAAGCCATTCCAAATAGGGATTTCCAACATGGCTCTGGTATGACGCAATAATCCGATCCGTAGGTAGTTTGAAGTCCGGAGTCTGACCGAGTGAGATAGAAAATCTGTCCATGAGTGATGAGTAGTCCGAAATGTGAGCATCGAGAACGGAGGTATATGAATCAGTGCCTGCATGCATAGTGGACATGAGATGGACGAGGTTGTTGTGAGGGTCCTTTCCCTGGAAAGAGAAGTTGCGAGCAGAATCGCCAGCTGCCATGTCATAATCCGTATCCCCGAACCAAGTAACCCACGCTTCCGGTGCGCCAGTCACGATAAGTGTGGCATTAGGGAGACTTGAGCCAGTATTAGGGGTGCACGATACCTTGCCACCTGGAGCCTCAATGCGAACAATAATTTCGTAGAGCATACCGGGATCGAAAATAACATTCCTGATATGTAGCGTTGAGCTATCGAGGCATGTTACGTTTGGTAAGGGGAGTCCTGTCTCAGCAGCAACTGAGTAAGCATAAGATAGTGCTGGGAGAGCCGATGCTGTGGTGTTGATATACTGCACACAAGCTTGCAAAGGATTGGAACAGAAAGACTCTCTGTCAGCGCTATGTTAGTAAATGTCCCTTGCGGGAGGCCATATATGTACCGAACAAAACGGGCCCCCCTTTGCGACCATGTGGTACGCTGAACAGCTGCATCAAGGTCAAGCCACCGGGCATATCCAGATACCGGGCCGGATGTATCCATTGTTACAAGTATGTATCCCGCTCCTGCGTATGACCCTTAAAGAAGAACATGGAGGTTAAACTTCCGTAATGAGCTGCACCCACGTACCATAAGCACCTGCAGGTGTCATGATCTCGGCAATGTCTTCATGGAAGGATGTTGCTTGACTTCTGCATTATATATCAGTAAGTTTAGACTTACTGTGTATTGTGCCACTTGGACTAGAGAAGATAGCTTGACGAATCCTCTGCATGTCTTCGGCCAGTTGAATTCGCTGCGAAGGCAAGTTATTGCCACCGTTGTAGGTCTGCAATACACGCCAGTGAGCGTCAATAAGCTCTTTACATTCTCAGGGAGGATAGGTGTGCCGAAGATGAATACATACAGGGTCTTGAAAGGGCCCTCCAGACCACAGGGACTCGATGTTAAGCTGGATCGATTCCTGCGTTGTCCCTCCTGGAAGCATGGCTACAAGATGATTCAGACGCATGCATGGAGCCGTTGTGAAGAAATATACCAGCCAAATGTCCATTCCCGATCGGGAGCAGATCCTGCGCCCATTTCGTGCCAGGAGAAGTATACCAGAGGCCGTTTCCAGATGCTGGGAAGCCAGAAGGGGCAAAGTGAATTACCGAAGCGCATGTTGAGATAGAAAGTACGCAGGAGATCCGATTCAGCCACAGTTGGATATCCTGGGGTAGGATGCGACGTATGAGGTGGAATAGCGGCAGGATGACTGCCCAGGGACGACCTCCGAGCAATGCGATCGGTGAGTCCATGTTCCCCTTGGTGTCACTGGAAAACTAATGATGGCTGTTCTGCCTCTCCACAAGGGTTTCCAATGATGTTGGAGACTCCACAGGGGGTGCGGCACGGCGAGCGCACGACCGATAGCTGCGGGCAAGTTTCAAAGGCAGAGATTACTAGCCTGGGACTTACGTTCGCAGGCAGGTGTGCTTAAATACGAGAATAGGTGTCTAATCCGCCGCCTGCATAAATACCGGGCGGGCCTCAAGTGACCGGGCAACGGAGCTTGTTCCCGGCGAAACACCTGCCATGCACCGAAACGTCGCGGATATGCAAGTCACGCGACCTCTCTACTCCGCTGGACCACGCTATATTATGATATGGCAGCACTTTCACCACTGAGACCAGCGAATTTGGCATGCTCAGTGCTTCCAACATCCTAACTCCATCTAGGGTTACTTCAGTTAGGGTGGATGCCAGAACATGTTGTCGCATTAATGGGGTAGTGGTAACCTGGGTCGTTGCCATCGACCCGCCGGGGGTTCGATTCCCTCTTAATGCAATTGATGCGCGTTCTTTTTTGCCCCACCCGCTCGCTCCAATTCGTACTAGTTCGTACTAATAGGAAACCCACTAGTGATCCCATTTACATGTACATTTTATTTTATTTTATTCACCTCTGGAAGCTGCATTATGCCCACCTTTGAGCAAAGTGGCCTCCAATGCAAAGGCATCTAAGATCCCGGGTGCTAAGCTGAAAGCCTGGAAACAACCGTCGTCGCACTTCTTTCGGCAACCTGGAACTTTTCGAAAATTGGGAAGAGCTGTAGCGTGAATAGCCAAATTCGGTAGTTGACTCCGTTTCGGACAAATGGATTATTCCTCGTCCGTTTGCCGTTGTATCCACTCAGGACGCTTCGTACTGCAATAATAACCGAAACAGAGCTGCAATAGGCGATCCAACATCTGCAATGGCTTCCAGACCACTCAATGATGATGAAGTGCTGAGCGAGATGAACAAGATGGTACGCGTCTGCACTGATTGCCTCCGTTTCATGTCTGACTATGGATTGATACATGCAGGTGGCCTTTATCAAACAGGAGGCAATGGAGAAGGCACGAGAGATTAAGGTGAAGGCAGACGAAGAGTTTGCTATTGAGAAGGTGTGCTCCAGCCCGCGTGCGCAGTTCGACCAAGCTGACCATGAACAATCCTTCGACTGAACGAGAGTAGGCCAAGCTCGTGAAGCAAGAGCAGCAAGCTATCGACGCACAGTATGAGAAGAAGCGCAAGGGCGTCGAGACCGCACAGAAAATGTACGTGTTCGCTCATACCAGTTCGCTCTTAACTTATTATGCGCCCCAGTGCACAGTCCAACCTTACGAACAAATCGCGTTTGAAGATTCTCCATAAGAGAGAGGAGCAATTGCAAGAGCTGTTCGCGGCTGCACGGGAGGAGATCTCAAATTTTGCGGAAGACGAAGGACGGTACTCCCAATTCTTGGAAGGCGCCGCCTTGCAAGGCTACCTTCAACTCATGGAGCCAAAGGTTACCCTGATTGCCCGCCCGACCGATGTGGAACTCGTACGGAAAGCAGGGGCTGCTGCCTCTGAGACATATACTGAGCTGAGTGGGCAGCAGGTATTGTTTGATGTCGTAGGAACACTGGAAGGAGACAGGTGCGTTCATGAGTATGACCATCTCCTAGGCATTGGGAGTTTAGAGACGCTATTCCTTAGTGCCGGTGGTATTAAATTGACCAACGGCAACAAGCGGATAACGATCGACAACACTTTAGATGAACGCTTGAGATTACTCGAAGACAAGGTACGCCGTACGCAGCGTTGCGGATTCCCCATGCTGACTCTTATATCGCTCAGATGCTTCCGGAGATCCGGGTGGACCTCTTTGGGCCCAACTTGAACAGGAAATTCTATACATGATAAGATGGCGTTGACAGATATCTGTAGCTAGTCCACCTGCTTGAGCATGCACATTTACATATCCTTCAGTTGAATGATAAATTACTAAACCACAAAGCTTCCTGAAAATTACATAATCTAGAGCATCTCCCTTGTTTTTGAAGGTTGTCAACAATGGACCATCGCATTAATGGGGTAGTGGTAACCTGGGTCGTTGCCATCGACCCGCCGGGGGTTCGATTCCCTCTTAATGCAGTTTGTTTTTATTTTTACTTTGTGTGCCTCACTCTGGCATCCACGCCAGCGGACGTTAGGTGCAGGAAGGGGGACTGTACGGACCTATGGTAATGAATCAGACCGCGTTGTTCGGCCTTGACAGTGAACATGGTCATGAATGCCTCTAGTATGTTTGATGGTTCGTAACTTCTCATCGGACCCGTTTTCCTGCCGCTTCGTGCAAGCCTCTACTCTCACTTTCAGAGAAGGGGGTAATATGTATCTGATGTAAAGGGAGAAACACTGAATTGTTTTGATCAACTAACTGTGCATCTTCTACAGGTTCTGAGCTGCAGAAAGCCCTGCAAGCCAGTTCGTAGTCCTTTGACGCCTCTCCTCTGCTCCCCAATGCTTCGCGTCAATACCTCCGCCACCAATCTCAGCCTACACACTTCGATGTAGAGACGCCCTAATTTTGAAGAAAGCCAAACTTCAGGCCTTCAGTTTGAGTGCTGTCCGCCGAGAACATGCTATGCGTACAGGGTGAGCCAGGGGGATTTCCCTGAATTCTGCCGGCATTCCATTTCTTGCGAAGCAGGCCTGAGGCGCCACTACTTCAAATGCCACCTGGATCTCGGAGGCTAACTTAGCCTGTGGTACTTCGTGCTTGAAGCTATTTGATGCGTCTAAGCGAGCTAGGCCGCCTCCCGAAGCAGATGTCGCTAGTACATCGGGAATTAGTTAAGTGCGTTTTGCTGCCAGTGGAACGGTTTGCCTATCGGTGATTAGGATTGCGCCCGTCAGTGATAGAAAGTACTAATCAGAGCTTGCGGTAGGTGCCATAAAGTTCCTAGAACGGTATGGGCATAATGAATCAACGATCAACGCCCGGATCCGTGTCGGCTTGTTTCACCATTTCCATTCTGAGAGTAAGTCACCGCCGTACCAAGGGAGAAGCTCGTAATGTTTGCGACTCTTCTGAGAAGTTTGGCAGGTTCGTTAGTACTATTAAATTGCGTCATTTGCGACATTAGAACTTAGCACCTGTTGTCTCTGTCATCATGATCAATCAGAAGATCAGATATGTACGTGCTCCACGTTCGTCGCACGGTTGATTATGCATAACTCATCCATCGGTATGGCAATCTCAGGTACCGGCTGCTAGCCAGGGACCCATGCATGGGGAACTCGTCTAGGGGTAACAAGACGCTGTCGAGTTGACAAAGCCGTCATTCTATACTTTCATCACTTTCTGATCTTCCTTATGTAGCCCCAACTGTGAGGGAAAAATTGTGTACACAAATGCGTTGTAGTGTCTAGTTCGTGCGTTCCTGAAACTAAATGGAACAACTATATTCGTAACCACGTAGCAACGCCAACTTAGAACGATCTTCCGAGAAACGATGGGAGGGCGATAAAACTAATAAGATTGTGATCAGAGTGCAATAGTACAATGATACTCCGGCATTTGCAACATTGGATTGTGGCAAGAAGCTGGTCAGTTGTTGGAACAGACATCCCTTTTGTTGTGCCAGAAAGTAAAGAAATGTACGGGAAGAAAGGTCCTACAACAAAATATCTCACAGCATTCGACGGTAGAAGAGAAGGGTGTGAAAAAGGAACGACGAGGATACAAGATATCCTACGGAATACGGACCAGCGTTCAACCAGTCGTTCATCGCGATCAATAATGTTTACTATAGCAGAAAAAAATCCGTGAGGAAAGTGTCCACCTGTGGCAAAACGATATAACACTACAATTATAGTGGGCGGTCGGTGAGTGAATGGATACTTGTGTGTCAGTAGCAATAACGGAAGTAACGTGTGCATGGTGTATAGAGGTGAGCAAACGGCCGGAGGTGTACGGCAAGAATGCCGGGGTATCGGCACAAGTGGACCGCCTCTCCAGAACACAGGAATATGGTGAGTCTATAGAATTAAGTGAAGAAAAGCGTCAACAGGTTATGCAAGTACAATTTGTGGGGTGGGAGTGAAGGGAGAAATGGAAGTGTCTGAGATACGGGTCTTGCAGTATGTTCGTTATCTCTTGGTATGGGAGAATCTTCTCTAGCGTATATCTCCTCTAGTACGAGAAGATCATCAACCAGGGGTTGAGCACGATCTACACGGGAAAAAGGATGTAATAGTGAGCGTTCCGGTCTCCCGAGTATGCACGTCTTACGACACAATGCGAAACAAGGAAAGAACCCAACAATAGGACCCAACCATGCAGCTGTGCACGAGAAGATGGTGTTATGAAGTAACTCGCCACCCCATGCAAGTAAACCCTAGAACCTGTCCTAAGTCCCCGACAGAGTATGAAAGGAACGCCTTCTTAGGCCGCTAACACATGCACATCAAAAAGATCAATGGACCAAATGTCTAATTGAGGGCGCAAAGAAAACACCGGAAGGACACGAAGCGCAACGCATAGACCATGCATCCAGTAGAAGGAAACCCAACTCACCGGGAACAAAATATGACATCCGCAAACGATACTGAGCGGAAGGATCACTGCCCATCCTGTTCCGTCAATTCTCCACTGGTACGGGACAAGTGGCGTGCTAACAACTATCATCCCCATGATAAGGACAATGGATAGTAGCAGGGGGAACCAGAAGCTGTCAACAGTGCGTTAGCGCATGTTCCACCTGAACATGTGGACAAAGGGCTAAATGGCAGTTGCCGTGCGGTAGTTGGGAAAACGTGTTATATGTCAACTCGGAAGTTGTTTCTTCCACGATACGCGCGGTTCTCGCCTAATCTCAAGGGTACGGATGGGACGACGAAGCAACGGAAATGAGTAACGGAAAAGAGGAGTCGGACGGCGTAATGTGTATACCAACGGAATCCATGAACACCAACACGTTGAACACGTGTGCCTCTTCACACAACGAAGAGTTACACGACCGCCAGTGTGACATCGCACACCGCGAAGGAGATCAGTATGGAACGTACCGTTTTAATATCTTAGGGACTTCCTTGAAGAAATTCGAGCGCTCAACTTCCTTCTTGGTAGCTTGCCACGTGATATTATACGAGAACAAGTGCGCAAGGATCGCTTGCGATAGTGGGATGGCGAGGCCGCCGAAGAAGAAAAAGCTGGCCCATACACATCAGTGGCGTGCCCCACATGTTTCTCCAAGTGGGGTCAGAGCGGATGAGGAGATAAGACTACTCACAAAAATGGTATCCACATCACGTTCTCTACAAATGCCCACACCAGGCCCTTCTCCCCCAACCGATACTGCAGCAGGGTAAAACCGATAGTCCCAGACCCGAAGAATACAATAGTCGTAGCGAGCCAGATCTCAAAGGAGTGCATGTAGAACCCGTCAACTTGATACTGGTACCCGAGCAGGACGTAGTTGATGGTCGCGATGGTGACCGATGCTGCTATACCGACTAAGTAAGGAGTTAGTGGTGTCTACAGGAGAATGAAAAAGCTGGTGATGCACAGTACGAAAACATGTCTGTGCGTGGTGAATAGTTAGATCGATGCTATAGAGACACAAGCAGACGCACAAGCCATCATTGAGATCTTGTAATGCGTCGGCGCGTTTGACCACATGAAAGTATGTATCTGCTTGTTGATTGGGCCCTTGTATACCCACTGATGCAGCGGATGGAACATAAGTCTGCCATGTTGCATTCCCGATTAGGTATGGCGCTGACAGGACAAAGAGCCAACAGCAATGACATACTCTGAACATCCATAGGCGTACTTTTGCCAACGATTCAACTCGTCATCCGCTGTCAACGACACGCCTTCCTTGAATCCTCCTTTAGAATACGTTGCCCACCGTATAACGTATCCCTTCAACTGAAGTCGCAGCGCCATATCGAAATCCTCTGACACATTTGACTCGGACCAGATTTTCACCTTACCCTTGTCGGATATGTCGCTAAAAGCGGCATCTTGAACTGCTGACCACCGCAGAAAGGAGTTATGCCCGACGAATGGAGCTACTTCGCCATTTGCGCAGGTCATAGAGATACATTTGTTGATACGTCTCGTGAAGTAGGCGACGCCGTTTTCGAAGTAGTGGTGTGCGACTTGCATGACATCTGGTGGTGGTCATGCAGGGACTTGCTGCAAGGACGGATGCAACGAACGGAGACTTACCGCTCTCATGTTGCAAAACGGCGAGCTCTTGACTCTCGGGCTCTGCAAACTCTCTCGCCGCATCCCTCAAGCAATCCTCGGGGACAGCCGTGTCCGAGTCAACGAGCAGGATCAGCGCACCAATACGTGTCGCCCGAGCGTTGGCTGCCCATGGACGGTGAAGGCACCCAGAATCTTGGTACACTATGCCATCCACGCGGTTAGCCATCACTGAGCCAAAAAAAATAGTACCAACCTACCTTCTTCCATAGCCAGCTGTAATGCCCTCTCTTCCAGGTCCTCAATTTGGGATATCGAATCCTTGTTGTTTCTTTCCCCACTTGGCGTGGTGCCGGACGCGCTCCTGCCCGGCGTACCGGGCGTACTGCACTCCGCCGGAGTTTGCGTTCCACTGGCTCCTCCACTCACAAAAGGTCCCACATACGGTAGAACGACGGCATGATCGTTCCCCAGGCGACCTTCGTATTGCAATCCGTACGTACCTGGCGTTGGACCAGCGCCACCTTCGAAATTGGAAATGGAGATGGAACCACGTCTATTCTGCGCGAGAGGGGAGGCTCCCGATGAGGAATTCCGAGACGACGATGTTTCGGATTGGAGCCGTTCGAGGATGCGTTCGAGGCGGAGGGAGAGATCGAGAGCATAGTTCATGTTAGAAGCCTTCTTGAAGCGACCGGCACGGTTATAACCTGGCACAGATGAGTGGATAGCCGCAAAGAGGGCACGACAGCCTACCCTGAGGGTTTGACTTGGGATGGTACGTGTGACCAGGCCTCGCGACCCATGCAATGTTGTGCGTTGCATAATACTTGATTCTGGTAGCTGCCTCCTCAGGAGGTAGGAGCCGAAGGCCATCATCATTCACAAAGATGGAAGACGTCCCCCCTTGTCGGGCGTATGTTTGCATCGCCTTTTTTAGGGACTCGAATGAGGGCCGAAGCACCTGATCCAAGGATTCCTTGTAGACGGGCATCTGAATGGTGATGTGTGGCAGGGCGGTGTCGACTTCCTTGTTTGGAGCAGGAGGCATGGCAGAGTAGTAACGCGAATTCTTGAAGTATTGCGCTATAGGTCCGACAGCCATGGAGATGTTTTGAAATATCTGGAGTGTGAAGAACTGAATGGAGAGGTCAATGGCTCGTCCAAAACTTGGAAGAGTGATATGGCATCCTACCAAAGATACCGAGAACAGAAGAGGGATCAATGCGACGAGGGCGAAATGAATAAATTGTCCGTCCAGCCGCCATTCTTGCAGCAAGACTTTGACGCCATTGCCCATAAAAACTGTGGGGCATCAGGATGAGGGTTGTTACACAGTGCAGCATACACGCACCGATGGCAAGACCTGCGGCGAGGCCGTTGTATATAGAAGCGAAGAGCATGGTCGAACGGGGAGTACGCTTAACAGCCTTTTCCGCATCATCGAGATCGGATATGGGTATTTTACGCCCGTACCACGTGCGCTTGTACTTCTGCTCCTGTGGTTGTACAGTGGGGAGAGAAGAGGGCGTGGGTTTCTCTGATAGCTGAAGGGCAGCATGAGAGTGACCGGATACGGAGTCAGGAACTGAAGATGTTTGAACAGGAGAAATGACAGGAGCGCGATTTCTCCAGAGGAGACGGATGAGACGGTCCTCAAAGTCGCGTGCTATTGGAACTATGGAATCGAGCGAATCTGACCAGACCACAAGCACGCGTTCGTCACGCTAGAGGGGGTCAGAGATGTCTGTGAAAAGGAATATATGCGCATATACTCACGATGAATGCGGCGCTTTGCTCCTTCTCTGCCTGAGGGAGGAGAACCATGGTATCGATGATCTGTATGCGGGTGTCACTGTCGACATAGATGCAGTCTGCCTTTTCATCTGTAGCACATTCTGCGAGTGCAGCGTGTACAGCGGCACTGCGAATTTTGACGGCTACGAGGGGGTTGAGGGCAGCGACAGCGACCTCGAAAGGCTCGAGACCTGCAACCTCGTAGGGGAATACACGGAAGGAGCCGTCATGGGTACGCAGACACACGCCGGCGGGGAGAGCATCTTCGTTTGGACGAAACCAGGCGTCGCTCTGCGTCTGTTTGAATATCCAGTGCAGTGTAGCGTCGTATCTGTCGTAGTCCATCGTGCGAGAGGAACAACGACAGAGAGACGAGGCGGAGGTTAGGCAAGGAAAGGGAGAAGAAGCGAGGTCATACCGTTGCTTTTGGGCGCAATCGAATTTGGAAATTGAATAAACGTTTCACTGGTTACCGACGGGAGTTATTTCGCATGAGTAGAATCGTGTCCAATTTCCAAATATGGTTTGAAACGAGCCAGAATTGTCATCAGATTTGCTACAAATATGAGAAATTCACCCATATCGGTGATTCGTCTGAATATGGCAATGAGGAATTACGTGTGACATACCCGTGCGATAAACGGCTATTGTAGGCCCATAGTACGACGTCTCGGAGATGATCGTGGATCTGAGATCTGATGCCCGTACTGGCATCGGGCACGTCCAAACTCCAAAGGGTGGAGTGCGAGTGTGTGTATCCACGGTGAGAATCTTTGTCAGACCCTCCCCTTTGTTCAGGTAAGTCCACGCGCCACGAGGAGGGAGCACAAAATCTACTAGCGGGTTGCTTCTCTCTGCCGTCGAGCCATGTCCCGTCATCCCAGCGGCGACTACAGCGCCCCCTCTAGCGAGGAAGATGGCAGCGGTCCTACTCCACCACGTCCCTTCTTCCTCGCATCGTCAAGGCTCTCTCCAGACCCAGACCATACAGCGGACAACCACTCGGACTCGGACTCGTCTGTCCCTGCCCACTCCCCGCGCAACTCCGTCGTGGTCGCACCCAAGGCCAGAAACCACCACCGTAGGCGATCCCAACTGGGTGCAAGCCAGTTCTCTGCCGACTCCGAGCACGGTCATCGTCTGGCCGGCGACGCCTCTCCAAGCCGAAGACCCCCTCCGTCGTCGTTTACTTTCCCTTTCCAAGCGTACCCTGGTAACCCAGACCCCATCCCAGGCCGTATATCTAGACGCAGCAGCGTTTCATCCGACATTCAAATGGTATCTCGGTCAACTGCCACATCGTCCACCCGCACACCTCATGGCATCGCACGTCTAGCAGACCAGGACCCCCTCATCACAGCGATGTCCGACTCCGAGTTGCCTGTTCCGCGACCTCCGTTCGTGGCTTCCAAGTCGCCCTATCGCACCTCGCGTGGCTCCGTCTCAAGCTCAACCCTCTATCGCGCATCCGCCGCCGCTACCATGACAGAAGGCACAGGCGCAAGCCTGCCCAGAGCAAGCTCGGCCACCACCATATTCCGCGGTCCTTTCTTGTCCCCTGCATCCAGGCCGTCCAGCGTGTGGTCTCCTCCAGTTCCGCCCTTCAGCGTTTCGGGATCGCACAACGGCTCATCCAGTGCATTGCCTCTCCCCATCCAGAAGAAGACCATCCCCAGCACCAGGTTACGCGAAAAACTCACCCCAGAGGATAAACCATGGCTGGCTCGCAAGAAGTCAGCCCTCGAACGGGCCAGCAAGTGGGTCACATTCGCTGGCATCCTGCTTGGTTTCGCTATCGCTGCGTTGATCGCATTCAGAGGGTACAATGACGTCAGAATGCTCACCTCGAGTCAACTATGCCTCGTTTTGGACGACGAGTTCAACGGGGGAAGCTTGGACACGAGCACCTGGAGTATGGATGTCGAGCTGGGTGGGTACGGGTGAGTAGCCTCGCATGTATGCGCATACACGCTCGATTGACACGCCAGCAGCAACGGCGAGTTCGAAATGACCACCAATTCGGCCAACAACATCTACATTTCGAACGGACAGCTGTACATCATGCCCACGCTCACGAGCGATTCTATCAGCGGTGGGTATGGCGCAGTCATGAACGGAGCTACGTACACTCTCGACGGATGCACTGCGTCGAACGGTACGTTTCTGTCTATTATCGTGGTGGTGGCTCTGGTTCAAGCTGACACTGGCAAACCTCAGGGTCAGTCGACGTTGGCGCGTGGGTCGAGCCGTCGGCACCTTCCCTAGCGGACTTCATCCTCCAAAAAAGGCAACAAGCGACTGGCGGCGGTGGCAATGGGACCACCACAGGAAACGGCACCGCCACCGGCAATTCGACCACCACAGGCAACTCTACCTCGTCGGGAAACAGTACGACGTCAGGCAATTCCACTACAACTAGCAATAGCACATCTTCCAGTGGCCCATCCTCAAACCCATGCACCGCCGTCTCCTCTGCATCCGCTGGGACAGTCATCAACCCAGTCATGAGTGGACGTATCAATACACGTGGAAAGAAGAGTATTAAGTATGGCAAAGTCGAAGTCAAGGCCAAGTTACCCCAGGGAGATTGGTTGTGGCCTGCAATCTGGATGCTACCAGTGGGAAACTCGTCCACCAACGGGTCAGTCGCACAGGGAGCTGGCGTCTATGGTCCCTGGCCCGTCAGTGGCGAGGTTGACGTGAGTGCACTTACTATTTCTCCATCGCCGGGAAGTTGACAGTCTCGTAGATAATGGAAGCGAGAGGGAACTCCCCGAGTTATACAGCTCAGGGATCGAACTACGTCAGGTCGACATTGAACTATGGTCCTTTCGCCTCAGGCTCAACACCTATCGCTACGAGTGCGTATCCCTTCTCTTCTCCCTACCACCTCAGTTGTGACGTTTCGCATATGCAGCCACGGGCAGTACGACTGCCAACCTTATGAACAGTATCTACGGATGGATATCTACCAAACGCAGCTCCTACGCTGACTCCTTCCACGTCTATGCGATGGAATGGACCGGATCTTGGATGCGTTTCTACACCGATAACAGGTTGCAAGCTATGGTCGATATCAGTTCTATAACCTCGAAAAACACGGATTCATACTTTTGGAATGTGGCAAAGTTCCCCAGCGTAGCTATGAACATGTCTTCGGGCAAGTATATCGTCGTGGAGGATCCATGGTCAACAGCATACGGAGCTAGTGCAGCTGCGCCATTTGATCAGGGTAAGATCTCTTCCGCTCTTATGTCTCCAGAAACAAACTAACGTGACCTGTAGAGTTCTACCTGGTAATCGACCTCGCAGCTGGAGGGACGAGCGGATGGTTCCCTGACAATGTTGGCAATAAGCCATGGTTAGACGGGTCTGCAAGTAAGTATAGTATCCGCCCTTTCCCCTTACTCATCCCGTTAACATGCGGTACGCAGCGGCAATGCGTGATTTCGCTGGAGCACAGAGCACGTGGAGCGCAACGTGGCCATCCAGTGCGGATGATCGGGCATTTAGAATGCGAGTCTTTTTCCTTACGTCCGTCTTGGATATGCTAACTGGTGCACCTAGTGATTATGTGAAGATGTGGCAGCTGTGCTAAGTGTCCCCTGTGGTGCGTATCCCTTGTTTGTTTTACTCAGCTGTCGTGTAAATTGAGATAGGCTTGCTCGCCCTTAGCATACATGTTGTATGCTCTCCTTCCCGTGTATCACTTGCAAGTGCTGTTTTCGTCACTTTTAAGTTGGAATCATTGTTTTTCCCTGCCATTCAACCAGGTTACATTGACATTTTACCAAGCACATTCATTCATCACTGTTACCACACCTTGCATCTGTACTTACAAGAGGTGCTTATTCCTGGACTAGACTATTCCGACTTTACGGCTTTGGATGATGTCCCGTTCTACTACGACTACCTAGGTCTTCTTATTGTTATTGTTGCTGACGACAAGTTTGGTGTTCAAATGGCTACACTCGATACACGATGCAGTGTACAGACACTAATGATATAAGTATATATTGAACAGATGCTGATGCCCGTATCCAAGCTGATAACTACCACGTCTGTTTATCTAGGCACGCAATTATGTATGTGGAGCTCCACCTCAACCGCGGGGACGCGGGAGACAGGGGTGCATACTATTCCTGCGGATAAGCCGGACTCACTATTCTGCGGACCAGGGCGTTTCGGCGGGTTGCTCGGACTCACGTCACGGGCACGGTATAATATGTGAACTCGTAACTCCGTTCCCTTGGACACATACGAAGATTGCGAAGTAAACAAATAATTGAAGCCCACCCTATCTATCTCCGATCTCCGTCGTCGGTCGTGTTTAGCTTGTTAGTTGAAGCCGTCGGACACGACCCAGAAAGCTACTTGACTGATGTTTGGCTCACCCCATGTGTTATGTACTTATCCAGTCCTCGAGACCCAACGAGCTGGTGGAATTGGAAGAAGTTGAACTAACCACAGAAAGTTATCTGGTATTAGGATCCTGGGTATTAACACAGCTTACGTATATACATGTCCTTGTCCGGAAGCGGACACGCACATCTTACATAACGTGATGTCATGACCTGAATCAAATGTGACAATCGCATCACGCATCGTCACACACGTACGACGCTGATAATATTGATGCGAATACCAAGAAGTAGAATTGTAGAAATATCTTGGTCGCTGTGCACCCTTTGGGATCTATTGTACGTACCCTGGGAAATTGTGCACCTTCCTGCGGTAGATCAGAGACGATTCCATGTTTTCCGGCCTCAAACGTTCAACATCCATTTTTTTTCACTGGGGTCTAAGCCAATTACACGTGCATTGTCCCCGAAGACAGCAGAATGGAACGTTCTGCAGGGGACCGTTGAACGGTAACCGAGATATCTGTTAAACATCTAGACGATGTGAGTTCACGGCGCAGGAAGCAGAAGGGTAATAGCGTGCCCGACTACCGGTCCATGTTGCCGTGTGGCTGACAAAACAAAGGATACTTAGTGCCGCATGGGTAGTTGACTTCGTTATCTGACGTACCTTGACGTACACTAGGCTTGTACTTGCCTACAACCCTCTCAGATTCCCCAATGGGGACAATAACCCTGTCATAGGGAGGAAATTTTCTGCATATACGATCGGAATGCTTACGCTGGCTTGGTTCGTGAGCGCAGGAACCCAATGGGAGTGCACAGGAGTGCACGGATTTGAACACGCGTGCGACATCATATCGAACCCTTCCTATCTGTCAATATTATGACAGGCGAATACAATTTAGGGTTAATGACGCAATACGAAATCGTCCCTTTCAGCGTGGGTACGACAGATAATTTCAACGTTCACTTGGGCGTAGATCGGTGGCGTTTTTCCGCGTACCACCGCACTGTGCAAATATTTGAGGTGGCGCACACAACAAAATTTTACAAGCAACCTGATCTGCGATTTAGGCTAGTCACTAACTCAGAGCCATTATGGAAGCCACCCGTGCTTGCTAAATCTGCTGAGGTGAGCAGCTGCCAATGTACTATTAGAGAGCTCACCACTCGTCATGTAAATGTGGACGTAATTTCTGCGAGAACATCATCACGGCGCACTCCC
Organism: Pisolithus marmoratus; assembly: GCA_024613145.1. Taxonomy (NCBI): domain Eukaryota; kingdom Fungi; phylum Basidiomycota; class Agaricomycetes; order Boletales; family Pisolithaceae; genus Pisolithus; species Pisolithus marmoratus. The sequence continues at coordinate 19,644 of JANFAE010000594.1, read as the reverse complement.
AACTTCCGAAGTGCCGTTTGCAGGCCAGGAACTTGGTGCCAAGTGTCGGTCGCATGGGGTTTGAAGGGGCGATGACGTCGGTGGATCCTTGATCCTGACCGTATACTTACAGGAAACTCGGAGTTATTAACCAACCAGACTGTGTATTTGACCTGGAAGCTACTAAATTAGGGGTACTTCATGCTTGCACAAAGTATTCGCAAAAGCACCAGAATTCGCCCATCACTGAATTTGGAGACGGCCCGATTCCATCGGAGATGTGGTGATTGGAGGCCACAGTGCATGTAGGGATCCGGAATTTGGAGCCCGTAAGTAAGCATTTGCTGATTCGGATGTCATCTATGGTCTCCGTAGCCACACCAAAAGTAGTGACGTGGGTTTTCAGAAACTGGCAACGTGGGCTGGATTTACGACCCCGTGTCGCTCAAACTGCCACGTTTTTTCCCGCGATGTCAAAACCTTGACCATCTGATTGGAAGTCGCATCGATAGTGGGGTGTTGTGATTCCAGTACCCACTGCTGCATCATAGTAGACGTCTTGCAGCAACGCGAAACCAAGGGTTGCATGCGGTGAGTTGGTGGAGAAAAAGGCTGAACTTGGACCGCTAGAGCAATGGAGGCTAGTTCATCGTGCTTATACTCCAGTTTGTTGCGCGGTTGCGGTAAGTAAGCACCATTGCCACCGTCTGTTCAGTCCTTCGGCAGCTTTACCATAATAACCTGGTCACGATATCAAGCCAGTCAAGACCCTTTTTTTTCATGGGGCCACCTGGCATCTGGAAATCAGTAGACTACGCTCCAAACATCATTTGCGATAAGTTGCGTGGTTTGAGATCGCTCGCATCTGGCGCACCGAGTAGGTGTGAGGTTGCCACTAATCAACATATGTACGTCCGAAACGTATTATACGACCTGGAATAGCTGAAAAGAAATTTGTCATAGCTCGGCTTGGAGGCCGCAACCAGACATAACTTGCACAGTAACTGTTTGATCCTAGTCCCCCGCTATTCCCCGAAGATCCGCATCATCCGAGATTTGGACACTGACATCTGTTCAAATACCATTTTACCATGCTTCAGCTTGCTTTGCAATAGGAACTGCCGAGTGCCAGGCAGCGTTGACGGCCCTGGTAAATTTGCACTCGCCATCTGACAAAGCTTGAACTCTATTATGCAGGCTTCATCAGAGTCTGGATGTAAGGAACTAGGCGAATGCATAGCTGTCTGACTAGATGTTTGAACATAGCGTGATGATGGAGAGTGAGTATATATTACAGTATTTGGGTTCACTCAAAGGTTAAAATAAGTCTAGACGCGGTTTGAATTTACGCAAGCACAACTACTAATAATGTCGCGGTGGTTGGTTGCTGGACATAGATGCACGTGGAGTCCTGGAGTATTAGGACAAACTTGCAAGACGATCATGAATGACTCCTCTGGGCATGGTGAAACGTAGGTCGATTTAGACGCTCGTGTCATCAAAGAATGCGTTTTCTGAATTAATGAACATAAGGCAGATGGTTCGGTGTAAGGAGATTGTATGTAAACCGACATTTGGTGAAGGGGACACAGGACGTCAAACCCGTATTTAAGCGTGCAGTACAGTGCACCTCTATTCATTGGGTGAAGCGCAGGGTGGGACTGAAGGTCCAATCAAGTCTTTCGTCGTAAATAACTTCCGCTCTGCTCTAATCACGGTAATGTGGTTTTCTTTATTGCCTCAATATCTCTTTCCAACGAGTCGAGGCACTAGGCGGTAGGAACGGGACACTGGCACATTGGCCTTGGGGCTTGCATAACCACGGTAGCTCCGGATAGGCACAGGTCTGGAGGTGCGAGAACGGCGCAACGGAGAGAAAATACAAATACAGATTCGAACACGACCTCGCGAACCAAAGCCCGACAGCATAAAAAAGACTCAAGAGACCGGAGATAGCTGACACTAATTTAGGAGTTTTCCTTATCCTGTGAGTCTCTCTTTAGAAATGCACTCATCCTGTTCATGCGTTCTCCTCCAGGGGTTCCGTTTTACCAGCGCTCCCGCTTTCTGCGAATTTCCATAGCTGGAGCGTATTTTATTAGCACAACACCCAACAAACACCTCTAAGGTCACTTTGGGAAGTGTGAAGCTTGGTTTCGGTACTCGTTCTCCACTAGGCAAAACTGCCGCTGCACGTACATTCTTTAACAAATTATTCCTGAATGTTGCGATCGCTTTACATCAACAGCCGCCCCGAACATCAAATGCGATAACATAGCCTGTTCCCAACAGAGGTCCTTCCTACAATTCTTGGTCATTGGATTTTTCCATGATTCGACTTGGGTAGAAGGCTACTTTCTCACTGTTGAAACGCTGCCCATATAAGAGTTGGTTTGCTGGCCAGATACATGCCCCTTGTATGCTTCGGAGGTCCCGTACGTCCAGCATGCAGTTCTATTCAAATGCAGGAGATAGTAGTCAAGGCGGGATGTGCGTTGACAGGCTTCCACTCCCCGGTCAGTCCGGGAAAGAGTTCGACATAATACAACTTGCTCGCAGCTATCAAATCTCCTTACCTGAGATACGCACATCGTGGTCTCATACAAGCAGGCCTACAGTCCGAGTGTATAGGATGGAAAGAACTAATAACCAGAGCTCCATGCTCAGGAATATGGGTGCATGGTACTAGTATTAGCCTAGCCTTCGTGTGGCTTCCTCGTAAAGGTGGTATTGTCTTGCCGATCGGAGCCTGGACCACGCATCGCCCGACTTCATGTGAGGCCTGTGGATTGAAGGAAGTCCGTGGGCATAGGGAACCCCACGCCAGACGGTCACTGGGTGCCGTCCACAGACATCAAATTCAACAACCCACCTGCCGGACGAGCTCGAGCGTCTCCGAGAGAAAAGGATCTGGCGAAGATACCACTGCCCCGTACAAGATCCTTCATGCATCATGGCCAGACCAGCCCGATAACATAATTTCACAATTCCGTGGCTCCGATGATCACAATGCTTCACTTCATTTCCGCCGCCCGGTGCGGAGCGTTGGTAAAAAAAATCACTTCCTCAAACATCCCTCGCCCATGGAAATCCGTACCCGCGAGGCAAGTACGCAGAGGACATGGCTATGTGCTACCATACCCTTGGTTTGTATGCGCAGTTATGCCAACGGTCAGTACATAAGTACATAGGCCCCTCGAATTTCAGCGCGGTGCGGAGTTGGGTCAAATCGTGTGGTGCGATCCTTCTCATGCCCTCTAGGTTGTAGGCTTTGTGAAGCTCTGGAGTAGGGAGGGATGGGACATAAAGGTTGGAGACCAACACGACCTTTTAAAACTCGTTGACGACCTCCGATGTGACAGTTGTTGCCCGCTCGCCGGTTCTGACCTAGTCTATTGAATCCTGCAAATTCGCACCTACAGATCACGGTCTCGGTTGACATTGGATGAGACCATTTTCTTTGTCAAATGATGATATTGAAGCTCGACGGAGGTGTCGGTGTCCTCGTTTTATTGTATGCGTCGCCAGGCAGGACATATCACGCATGGTCATATCGAAGCATGTGAGTTCAATTCCAAGCAGTTCGTTTTAGGCGCCGGAACGTGCACGCCTGAAGAACACATGCTTGCAACGTACCAGGTTACCACTGGACTACGATCACTTGAACCCTGTGTTCCAGTCAAAAACCCGGGCAGAAGGCTTTGCAGTAAACATAACCCTTAAGCACCCCCTTCTCTTAACGAATCCTGCATGTTCACCTGTCTACACTGTCCCAAGAAGAAGTTTTCGAAGATCGATGCGTTGCATGATGTGGGTCTGCGTTTTGCCGTCATAGCATTCGGCCTGAAACAACAGGGCTGGAATATTTCTTCAGCATCAAACATCCAAGCATTCGCGAATTCCAGGCAGCTGTCCCCTGTGTGATGCACGTTTCCCATCCAGGGCAGCACTAGTACAGGAGCACATCATCGAGCACATGCTGCGATGTAGTGCATGCGGTAGAGGTTTCGCGACGGAACAAGCACTCCAGTCACATCGAGAAAGCAAGCATCTCCAAGCTGTACCTCCCGTCCACGAACCCAAGACAGAACCGACCGAAACAGAGCGTAAAGGGGGCACTGTTATGGATTTGGGGCGTCTTGCCTTCACCTGCAGTCATTGCGACAGTATCTTTTTCACAAAGGAAGCATCTCAGAAACATCAGCTGGACAACCATTCTATCTCGTGCAACTACTGCGAGCTTCAATTCCCCACGTATGCGACCCGGGACCAGCATGAAGCACTGCATCTCGAATACAAGTGCAAGTATTGTAACTGGGAGTTTTCCTCGGAGAATACTCTGGACCAGCATATCTCGGACTCGCATTCCTCAAAATGCAATCACTGTGGCTCTCAGCTCTCTTCCGTCACAGCGCGCAACCAACACTACAAGAGTTGCAAGTATGCCACCCGTTTCTGCTACACGTGTACGCCGTGCAACCGCAAATTTAGCTCACCTGCTGCATTGGATGCCCATGGAATGACCACGCATCAGCATGGAACGTGGAACTGGACAGTCTCTTCTGCGGCAAGTCATGCCTCCGCGTCTTCTCAACCTGTTCAAAACACCAGCCCCTTTGCGGCTGGTGCATCTATTGGTGCGTCGGGTTATGCAGGTGAACGGTCCCTAGGGGCAGGTTCTACTTCTGATCCTCAAGGTAAATGATTTTTCGATACGGAAAGTCGCCACTAGGCGCTGACAATCATGAACAAGGACAAGGTGCTTTGCGCACCCTACCTGATGGCGGAGACATAGAGGTTGCCGCAGAAGATGATCAAATTGCAAGCTACTGTTCCTCCTGTCGAACCATCTACAAATCCTACGAAGATTTCCGAACCCATACCTGCGAGTCCAGAAAGACGGGGATCCCTCTCCATTGTGCATATTGTTACGGTCGCTTTGCGGATGGCCTGTCGCTGGAGAACCATCTAGCCGAAAGGGACTCCTTCTGTTGTACCATGTGCAATGTGCAATTCTGTTACGACGAATTACTTCACGATCACCTCGAAACCCATCCGAAATGCCGAAAATGTGGGGAATCGTTCACCGACGAAACCGAACTTTACCGAGTAGGTTTCATCTTTCGACCTTTTTTTGACGCCAGCTGAGGAGCCATAATGCACAGCATACAGAGGAAGAGCATCCGGTGGTGGTGTGCTGGGACTGCGGAGGCGCGGTAATCCGCCAGGAAAGTCTCGATTTACATTACGCCGCAGAGCACCCGTCATGCACCATTTGTGGGTCCATTATGGAAAGCCCTGACATGCTGCCCGAGGTATGTCAGTTCTAGCCACTGGAGGATTGCCACTCGGCCGCTCACGCATAAGCAGCATCTTGAAAATGAACATGGTATTCTACGGGCTGCGAGTCCTAATACTGGTAGCTCGTCGATCACGAGTTGTGAGGTTGAAACGAAGGTTGGTGCGACTCTTCTTTCTCCGGTAGATCAACATGATTCAGTTCCGTTACAGTTTGTCGAGAGCTACCTTCCGGACCTCAATAATATATCTCAGGGATCCACTCCTTCCTCCACCCCACGACTAACTCAGACCTCTTCGGATGAAGAAGTAAGTAGATTCTGTTTCACAGAGCAGGGAACAGTAATTCTGATCTGTGTTAGTACATCACATCCTCATCAACCCCTTCTGTGAGTAGCGATGACAAGGCTCCCCCTACTCCGTCCAGATCTTCACGGGATCTCATACCTTCCCATGAATATGTGAGGACTGAGGAGAACCGCGTTCAAGTGCTGAATGGAGACGCGAGGTTGCTGCCCTCCCCAACTGCTCACAGGCCAGGAGAGCTGTCACCTTTTGCTTCGTCTCTCGACCCCGGGTCTGCCGTTGACTCTCGGGAGCCAGTTCCTGAGCCTACAAATGGATACAAGCCTTCTGCCGGACTGTATTTACGGAGGGAGTTTCGGCTTCATTGCAGAATATGCAGTCGTGACCCTTGCGAAGATATGACCGCAACAATCTGTGGCCACCTATTCTGCAGAAGGTTCGTTTCGGCTGTTGCATTGAAATCGAGTATTCGCAATATCTGATGATGATGTGATGGTAGGTGCATCACGCAAGCCATTGTCACCAAGTCTGAATGCCCGGTATGCGAGAGTGCCACATTGCTCTACTGCCTGTTTCGGCTGGACCTTACCGCTTGAAGTTTTCTTGCAACTTTGACTGTCTCCGTATTTCCACCATGATTACTCTCTGTGGGCTGCAAGCATTGGTGTATAATACTTGCCTCCATACCTCGAAGGGTCACTTGCTGGTCACTGGAACGACAGGCAAAATATATAAGCTGGACTCTTTTCTGACAGATCTCAATGCCATGAATTGGCCACGAACGTTCACCGAAGTTCCTGTGTGGTTTTGGCTGTGTTGTTACCAACACCTGATGTGTATGTATTGTTCGGAACCCATCAAATTTCGTCAGTCCTTCTACAATCCGAACATCGGGCAGTGCACAAGAAGTTCAGAACTGGCGGTTATTCCCATGGCAACAAGCTTCGTCGAGAAATGTACAAGTATCTTAAGACGGATAAACGACGTACTTACGATGAGGCCATCCCAGTCTCTAGTTGTCGTTCGCAACCCTTTGGTCTGTAGGATATCGCTTATTTTGTGCAGTTAAGAGATCATGACTGAACAATCTGCTGCCAAAGTACCGGGCAGGAATTAGTAGTCATGGAAAGGAATGACTCCGATCAGTGACGCTCGCGCCAGCGGATCTTCCAGTGCACCGTTGCGGCGGTCAAAGGCAGTGTAAATCGCTGGTCAAAACCGTCTGGGGGAGGGAACACGTTCAAAATTTGTGTGCATCGATGAAATCGGTTAGATGACAGACTGCAAAGTTGGTGATTTCTTCAGCGTACAAGCGATGCAGTGAGGCACAGACATCCACCGAGTGAGGGCAAAGGGGAATGCCGGAGTCTTTACCGCATACGTGGCAGGCCAAGAATTCCATGTCATTTCCGTACCTGCAGAACACTTGATTACCGATTGGCACACAGTTTCGCGTACCACTATTGTCTTGGCATTATGATTTTGAACTCGACCGCACTGCAATAGGCGTTTTGGTATGCTGTTGCGATTGGTCTTCCACATTTGTTCACTTCACTTGCATTGACTGGTTACTTCCGACGCGCGGACGTCTCGGAAGAGAACATGCACACAGATTCTGCGGGTCTAGCCGACGGCCCCATGCAGAGGCTGAAGTGGACGGGCTTGAGTGGGTCAGCAGGTACGTATTGTGCAGCAAGGTGGAAAGATGAAAGAGTGTACCTTGCACGACTGACCGTCCGGAAGCGAACACGTCTGAATTCAGGTCGGACTGGGCAGGGTCCGCTGATCGGCAAGGCCACGACGCAACGCCATCTGTGGCCTGGCCACTTGTTGCAAAGACCAACGTTATCGACTTTGGTTCGCGCACTTTCTAAGCCTAGGGAAGACGATGCAACGCTGTGCACGCTATCTTGTCTAGTGACTCTTGACCGTTGTCTGACATGTATGAGAAGAGTTGGGAGGGCGACAGTGTACTGCCTCCTCGACGTCCACACCCTTGTCCAATTCGTCGTTGTCGTTCCTCGCCAAGCCTTTTACTTGCCATCAAACCAATTGTCCTCTGTGATTTCCTGTAAAAAATGCGATGCGATCGTCCCTGGAGAGACTAATTAATCACGGCAACCCTGTTACCTGCAATCTTCTGGCCCGTATAAAATGTCGGCTCACTTGTCAAGTCGCCCCAGCATCCCCTTTACCCAGCAACTGACGCTCGCCATGTTCGGTCGCCTCTGTATCGCGTCTTTGTTGCTCTCTGCTCAGTTCGCTCTCGTTCGCGCGGACGATCCAACGGATCGTGTCCATAACCCACACTCGCCCAGTGTTCTTATCGGACTCATAGGGCGTAGTGCAAAGTTCATGGAGAGGCAGTCAAGCTGTCCCACTGGTTATCGTATGTCACTCTATCTGTGATCCTTCTTCACGTGGGTCTCACTGAACACTTCATAGAACAGTGTCCCAGCTTCCCCAACTCTTGTGCCCTTATTGGCGACTACTGTGTAGGCACCCATCCGACAAGAGGTATTGTCGATGCTAACTACTTGGTAGTGCGACGCAATCGCTAGTTGCCCTAATGGTACTACGTGCTGTGCCAACGACAGTGGATGCTGCGACACCGGTTACAACTGCTGCAATGACGCATTTGGTGGCTGTGAGTGCCTGTCCTCCAACATTGTGATTGGTTTTCATTCGCTTATGTGGTGGTATCCAGGCTGTCCCGTTGGATCGAGTTGTACGGTTGGGAGCGATACCTGCTCTCCTGGTGGCGGAGGCTCGTCCCCGGCGCCTACCACTTCATCCCCCGTAGCCTCTCCTACATTTGCGTCTCCCTCTTCATCTCCTGTAGCTTCCCCTACTTTTGCTTCTCCAGCTACCTCCAAGGCTGTCGCCGGAGGTAGTGGAAGCTCCACTTTGGCTGTCGTGGCCTCCCCATCGACTACCGCAGCTTCTGGAGCGACTACAACCGGCACGTCCAGTGGTTTGAGTGCGTTTCCCAAGCAATTGCACATGTAACAGCTCTACTGACTTATTTCCCAGTTCCTAACAGTGCACCTCATAACACTGCAGGGTTATCCATTTGGCAGGCTGCCGGTCTTGCAGCGATCGTCGGCGCGCCACTTTTGGGTGCTGCATTTTAACCGAACTCGAACATTTAAAAATGATACCTCTCGCTCGAACATTTCTTTATTCCCTCTACCCGCTGTCGTTCATAACTATCATATCCTGGTGTAGTCTCGGAATGGACATCCCCATGTTCACCTTATTTACCAGAGTTGATTGCCCATTTCGAACTGGAACATTTCATTGACACTACTAGCATCCTATGTACCCAGTATGTAGGTGATGTATGCAAAGCTTACTGTCATCTCCTTCACTGGGCTCGATACTTCTATCCACCGTTCCCAGGCCAGTTGATATCTTGTTGAAGGACCGGCCTTCCGGGCGAAGTTCAGGGCCGCGGCAGTGAGTGATTGCGCATAAGGTTCGTTTCCTACTGATACTTCGTCTGCACATGGGGTCAAACGCAAACTCTGTTAGTCGCTCCCAGGTCTCTGTCGCTGTACACCGTTTCAAAACATATGTATCGGGAAGCCGGTCTCACTCAAGGGCAACGTCACGGATGATCTGATGAACGGAGTCAGGAGCATGGGGGGCCACCTCCCTTGTCTGAACTTCATCCATCATACCGCCCTACCGGCAATCACGTACCGGTCTCCCCAGTAAGTGTGGCCCTGGGACCCGCCCCCGAAGTATTTCTGTCTTCGTACCGGAGCCAGCTTTCATCTCGAACGCGGACTTTTGACAAGAACCTTTAAGGAAGTCTACACACGCACACTTGTCAACGTTGTAGTGATAGTCGACCTCCGCCAAGCCAATCCCTTCCCAAAACATATCCTCGGTCCATCCGGAAAGGATAGTATGTGCCGCTGACCCTGGACTCCTAGTTCCTTTATTGGGATCCCATCTAGTTGTCCGAGAATTCGGATCACAAAGCGCTTGGGCGCGATTCATACAGAAGATGGACATCCCAACCGACGAATCGCAACATATAGACAATTTGACCAGACTTCGTGTGGATCGGTTTCGAGAGTCGTCTTTGGTTGTTGTGCAAGGTAGAAAATGCTGTTCGGAGTTGTTCTCTACCCATGGGCGATTAAATCGAATCCCGCAGACGAGTTAGTCGAAGGTTGGATGCAGTTGGAGCGTTTTATGTACTCCTGCATAGAGATCGGGAAGATCAGCTGAAACCGATTCAAAATGCCAATAATACGTCGGGTCTGAACAAGCCAGTTTCGTGCCCGTTCGTTTAGAAATGCTCAATTCATTGGTGCATGCGGGATGCTGTAAGTTCAGCAGGAAAATGACTCACTCAACAGCCCGACGACCGGATGCCTGTCATTCTCAAACACACCGTGCTCTCCGACATTTTCCTGGCAACTCGGACATACTTGAACGTGCCAAGGTCCTCTCGAGTCTCGAAGTCACGTAGCAGTCGGTTTCTAGGCGTTGTCAGTTACACAAGACGGAGCTGGGATCGCCTCCGCAAGGGGAACTGAACTGATAGTCTAACATGAGACGCTGCCGTCAGTTTTCGAGATGCAGATCGGACAGCGATGCGGGGCGACGAGCAGTCGTTCTCGTCTCTTATTGGATTTCGAATCTGATAGCCACCCTTGTATATACGACTGGCGTATATTTGGTATTTGCTCTGTAGAGGCGGAGTGGGACTCACCCGCGGCGCTTTTGTATGTTTCACCTCTTGTTTCGGGGATCTGTCAGCTCGTTGCTACGCCCGATCGGCGTAACTACTGTTACTCTTATGCCATGAGTCTGGATTGCTAAACAGGCAGAGTAGACATTCGTGTCTTCACTGGAGCTGAGATAATTGACGTTCAGCACAATGTAGTGCGAGAAGGTGCTCTCGTACTCTCGAGGATAAGATGGGAAGTCTTCCTGGTCCCTTGAATCAGGTAACGTTATCATACCCTGCTTGCCAACCGTACTACCGTTCATGACTGTGACGCTCATGTGACGGCAGAGAATCGAGCTAGCGGTCAGAATATACTCTGCTCGACATATGCGTCTACGCAACTACATACAACGACATGCGGCTGAAAAAAAACACTACCATATAGCTGGGCAGCCAGCTCGCGGTGACTGCTGGAAGGTGTTAAGTCTTTAGTCGCAGTCATCTCGAATACCGAAATCCTCAAGACATACATCCAGGCCATTACCACCCAAACACTCTGGAAGGATGATCAGGGGGATATCATTGGCTACAGATTACACAAAAGAAACTCACTCGTTGTGAAGTTCGATACCTCCAACCATTTTCTTACGGTGTGCATCAACATTTCTGACAATGCGCTCGACGTCTCTAGCGAGTGCTGGCGGTCCGCAGATACCAACAAAGACCCCTGTGACATCTCCGCTCTGTGCAGATGTAACAACATCATCCAGGAATTTCGCAGCATCGAAACGACCGGCGGTAAGGGTCACACCAGGTGGCAGATACATATCATGAGAAGACCCCATCGATGCACGGGTATAGAACACCGAAATACTAAGACGGGCCGATGTGTTCTGCTCAAGGAGCGAGGTAAAGAGCGGTATCATGGGAGTCAGGGATGCTTCAGTAGACATCCAAATCAGTAGGGGAAGTCATGTAGGCTGAATGAACTTACCAATATTGCGAACGCCCCACACGATATCGATGACCCTTATGTTGCTGTCATTCTCAGACCGTACAAGCTCCTGAACCGCAGACAATGCGAATGCGATACCGCCACCCCCTACAACGAACAATACACCAGAGTAGCTGGACATGATCGTATTACCGACGCCTCCTAAGGAGATATTGAGTACGACGGATCGTAGTTCCCCTCCAGGACTCACCATACGGTCCTTCAACCATCACCCTAACAACCTTGTCAACCTCACTGCCCTGTTCGTCGTACTTCCCCGTCGAAGATAGTTCGTACATCTTTGTCGTCCACCTCCCGGCCTTCTTGCACATCAAGACCATGCCTTCTTCCCTTCTCTCGGCATTTGCGATCGTAAAGGGGTGAACTTCTGTAAGGCCCAAAAAGCCCATGCCAGTTGAAAAGACTCGTAGGCGAATGTGTTGGCCAGCTCGCCAACCAGAATTAAGTGTTGGAATCTCGATCCTCGTGAGTCCCAACTCAGGAATAGGGTGGAACATTGCAGTAGTGATGCGAGTCTTCGCGAGACGTGTGAGGTGATCGAGGCCATAAAATACGGACGCAGCTACGACATACGGAATGCAAGCGGGACGATGGTAGCAAGCCTGTATGTGGCATGTACGGGTGAGACGTGTGATTTCACCATTCAAATTTCGATGACAACTTACGGCGATCAGGACCACGAGCGATCCGAACACATGCGTTATGATAAATAGATTGTAGGACTTGGACCTGATGAATTGAGTGGATCCAATTCCGAGGAGATCGAAACAGGCAAGCGCAACGAGGCCCCAACGGATGAAGGGCTGGGCCAGTTGAGTAGACATGTTCCCTGCAAGATTCCAGTTGTAAACTAGAGGGGGATAATCTGTAGTCTGCGTTACTGTCAACATTCGTGACATACCAAAACCAAGCATATGGACATTGGCTCCGACGATAACTAAACGGCCGATGAGACGGTGCAAGAAATTTAGCTGTGGACGAACGAAGTGAATACCGTCGCGACGTGTCCGACATGTCTAACTCACCTTCTCATATCCAACGCCGACTAGCAAGCCAACTACGTTGTTCTTGGTTGCAAAAATGTATACAAAAGGTATTTGAGAAGCGATGATCCAACCGGCTCGCAAAGGATAAGAGAAAGGGTTCGATTTATAAAACGCGCAGTAGAAAACCATGGCGGTATATCCAGCCATTAAAAGGACGTGTCCGACTGTATACCCATTATGAACAGGGCAACTTAAAATACCTGTTACCGGGTGGATGAGCGATGAGAGCATGGGCATGTGCATTGGTTTCTTTCGACTACTTGTGTCTCTGAGGGTGTGCATAGACAGAGCTGGTAATGCACTGAAAGCAGTGTCTCGTCCTGCTGAACTGTCATGTATATCGACCGCAGGTTCCTTGGAGTCGGTATTGGGCTCGATGCGAGGCTCTTGACGCAAAGAAACGTAACGCAAGGCATGGCCACGAAATCTCTCGGAGTGGTTCAGAAAGCGAGCAACCGCACGGGGGATGTTGAGTAAGGCGAAGATAGCAATGCTGACAGAAATGGCGATGATGAGATGATGCGCGAGAGTCATATCAAGGTCGAGTGGTTTACTTGAGCGTGCACTGAGTACAGAAGACATTGTTGGGGTGACCAACGTGGCTGAGGGATGGACGGTTAAAGAAGGCAGATGGTGAAAGAACAGAGCAGTTGATCATGGAGTGAGACATTTAAAGGGGTTTAAAAGTGAGCGAGAGGATACTATACGACACCCGATAAACCGCCAAGGAAATTATCACATAAGCAACTTTGGGAATCAAAGTCGAATGTTTCCGGAATCCCGACTTTTCAGCCTGCCTTCACGATCCTTTACCTCAAAAGGGAATTCTCCCAAACGTCTGGTTCCGAGACAGGGATACGCCGATCATCACGCCTGTCCTGAAATGTGCCTTACGAAGAAAATTTCCAATACAAAGTGTGGCCAAATCCTTGGGTGTGAGGTTCATCAAAAGAGTCACTCAGAAACAAGACATCCTCACCTCAGGTTTACTGTATTTACTAACTGGGTGATAGTTGCTCCGTTGGGCTGCGCCAAGGGAAGGAGTTGGTCCATGCTCAGAGGCGGTTGGCAGTGACCGGTGAGGGTAAAATGTGCTTCGTCAAGGTGCGGGCCGTACAGCGGCCACTAAAATCAACGACAAAATATGTAAAAGGGTCCCAACAAAACGGAATAAAAAATAATGTTATCTATACTTGAAGAACTTGGATCCCGCGAGACGACGAGGCTTATGACAGGACTACCGAGCATAATATCCATGATGCAGACCGTGTCTACACTTGAAGTAAGAAAAAGAGAATGAGTATGGTGGAGTCACAAAAAGGTGCCATGAACGCACTTGGTCAAAATTCTAAGTGCCAAGGTGTCTGGCCATATCAGTTGTGTGCAGCAGTTCGAGGCGTTAGGCGAAGGGCGAAGGGATCTGAGAGTGCCGTTCCTCAGTGTTTGCTCCTGCGGTCAAAAAGCGCAGGGCCGATCCGGGCTTGTGGGGGCTCACCCGCACTGCTTGTGTTTAGTGAAGTCAGAGCCAGGATTTTCGACGTACCAAGTACTGCGAAATGACATGTTGGACACAAGGAGGCAACATGAGAGGTGGAGTTTTCAACAGGTTCTAACGCTCTCGCCAACAGGTTAACAAATGAGCCATCATATCATGCAGGAGAAGATTACCGTAGACCCGGAACGGATATTGTTACCAAAGACAGGGCGCAGAAGAACTGAGTCGAACGTCGCCAACAAACAGGAAGAGAGTAGTGCCACAGGACCTCTACACATCGCAAGATACAATGCACGCAGGTCAGGGCTCTACGCTCCATGACAGGGCAGACTACCTCTTGACAACCAACTCTGTATGAAAGGGTCAGCTGAATCGTGTTGAATCCACGACAAATATTTAGTTTTGGAAACTGGTAATACCACTGCACATCTAGAACAACATACAGGCTGGGAACCAGATCCTTTCCAGGGAGACGGGCTGCCCATGCTAAGGCTATGTATTCATGTGGGTACGGTTTTGCATGTCATCGTAAAGTCGCCATTGAAATTTGAAAGGTGACACAAAAGTTGATGGAAAGTCGGAAGAAGTGATCTTACTCTGCAGCAAATGTTCAGGCACCACTTCCCATGGTCATAATCAGATTAGATTAGATGATATAAATAGAGAAAAATTGTTTGTGAACACGTTCAGGATTGGTACTTAGTAGCTCACGAGAGTGACGCATGAGTGGTGCGTCCAAACGTTTCAACCTCCCATCTTCGGCCGTTTCGGAGTTGTCGTTGGCGAGAAAATGTATACACAAAGAATCCTCTGTCACCGCCCTATTCGCCCGCTGTCTGCAAATTTGTTCTTGACAACCACAGCGATATAGAACTTTCTATCGACTCTGTACACACTGTGCTATCTCTTGCTTACCGTATTTACCATATATTTCGAGTCTTAGTATGGTAGGGTTATAGCTGTTGTCTTTCATAACTGACCGGCTTCTGTATTCACATTCAGTGACGGGATTGCATGTAGTCGTGATTTTTGTGTTGACTAGGCATCTTTACCTAGTGAACAGCCCCACAAGTTATCTATGGAAACTGTGAGCGACTCGAATTATCCATCATCTCATTCCTGAGGGCCACCCTTTCATCGTTGGTGGCTCTCGCCAGAAAACATGCAGTGGTTTAATAGAACACTGAGCATCTTCAAGGCTGGGGTCATGGATTTCCATTGCCTAGATTTCACGGACCATAAATATTGACCAATCGACACACCACGAACTTACTCTCACCTTCGATGGTTTCCACCGTGCGCCAATAATAAACCTCTTGCAATCTAACTGTGTAGTGTCACAGAAGACACGAATACTTACATTTCGCTGAATAAGTTGTAGTGTGTTGGTGTGAGTCCACGTATCCTTGGTCGCCAAAGTGCACAACGGCCCGTGCGATAGCATGGATAGAAAGATTTCCATTGACGGAGGTTAACAGGGATGTCGTATGCCACACCATACTCGGTAGCTCATGTCTTGTGATTCTCCCCACTAGCTGGACATCCGAGATCTTTGCCTACACCATGAGAAGGCTGGTACTGGGTTACCCTCGCAAATTGGTGGTCTTAGCCTGTTTCTGGTTCATGTAGTCACATCACTATGTCAACGCGAGAGAGGCGACGATAACAGTGTCCACGAGGGGCGCTGAAACGGCGAGTTGTAGCTGAAAATGTCCCCAAAGGGAATTTGATGCAAATATAGTTGTACTGTCCATATGTAAATAACTGGGGAACGAATGATGACGTCCCGGAGGTGCAGCGGTCAGCATATAAGTACTCACCGTGGTCGATTGACAAGCGATTGGGCGACCACTGCAGAAACACTCTGATAAAATGCTACCTGCATGAACGCAAGTGCCAGTCATTTACCTAAAAAAAGGTATTTACTGTAAATAAGCAAGTGACCTAATAACCGGGCCAAGCTTACCTGGACAGTCCGTCTTGTCGTCCACACCTTGGAGCCAGCACAATGAAGATCTACTCGTTGTCCGTTGTCCTGGCACTCCCTTCATCACCCAGTGTAGTCCTCAGCACAGCTTCCGACCTTTCCAGCTTCTCATTCTACCAACGTGGCTCGGTTGGCGAGTTCTTGACGTTCTTCTCCAAAACAGTCGTCGACAGAACTGCTCAGGGCCAACGACAGAGCGTACAGGAGAACAATTACTTCGCTCATGTGTACAACCGCGGCGGTGCAGAACAACTGGCAGGTAGGCCGCCCGTCTTCCAGACGTGTATACGCTGCCTGACGTGTCAAGCGTAGCCATCATCATCACTGACCAAGAATACCCCGTTCGGCCTGCCTTCTCGCTCCTGACAAAGATTCTCGATGATTTCACAACCAAAGTTCCCCAAGCTGCCTATTCCAACCCTTCCTCCATCTCTTTCCCAGACATTCAGACGTACCTCACCAAGTACCAGGATCCCCGGCAGGCAGATGCCATCATGAGAGTGCAGCAGGAATTAGACGAGACGAAGATAGTCTTGGTTTGTGCCCCGAATACATGCTTGTAACGTCCATGCTCATGCTGTCATTCCTTCAGCACAAGACGATAGAGTCGGTACTGCAACGTGGAGAGAAGCTCGATAACCTGGTGGAACGATCCAATGCACTATCTGCACAGAGCAAGATGTTTTACAAGACTGCCAAAAAAGTGGGTCTACCCGCTCCATTCATATATTGAACCCAACCTAACCATTCCTTAGCAAAACTCTTGCTGTGTTATCATGTAGAATATTTACGTTGACACCCCTCATCCCTTGCGAGGCATCCCAATCGTAAGGTGTCTTTGTACTGTAATAGTTCTTTGCTTCACAGAACTTACATGCTTGTTCGACTTGATGATCACATTGGGACATCCTCTACTACCCCTTTTTTTTGATAGTACACACCAATAGGGCACGGTTTCCATCCGCTTCTGGCATCAAGTAGTGTCCAACCTCCAAACTGAGTTGCTGGAGGGTTCATACGATTGACACTGGACGAAGTTGGGCTTATTTCGCCCTCGCCTTCCATGGCGATGTCGAACGAGGACAGAATTTCAAGGCGATAATCCATTTGCGCAAGATCGCTTGAATTCCATGTCTGCTGTGTTGTTACCTAACCGCGTGACACCCTAAGCGTGGATCGTACCTCCGTTGGAACATTCCTTGTAGCAACGAAAAGGAGGTCGGCGACACTTTCCAAGTCTTTGTGACCGGAAGTGACACTTTGCAGTAGCGTAGTCAGACTGAAACGCATTTGTTAGGCGAATAATGATGAGCTGCGGTAGCCTACATGTCAGTTTTCTCGGGTGACACGAATTTTCCGGGTACCAGAGAGGGCGAGAGTGCAAGGAGAAGTTCCTTCTTTAGCTGGTTCTCGCCACCGGATGTTTCCTCCCAAGTCTGGATCGCCCAAACGACCCATCTCGCAAGATATTCGTCGCAAGTGACATCTCTTGGCGAGTCTTCAGTCTCCATTTCAAGTGCTATCGTTCCTGGTTCTGGCTGCAGCGAGTTTCCCCAGCAATGAACAAACTGCACGACATATAAAAACCGACGGGAAGACTGGGTGATGCAATCCAAGTTTATTGAGCAGCGGCGCCCATACTGCTTTTGAGGGCGCTGTTGGAAGGAAAGGGTCCATAGGAGCATGTCTCTTTCTGCAGAATATTAAGATATACTCGTCATTTAGATAGAACATGCTCACTTCTTGGCTAAGGGTACCAGAGCGCCTACGTCGAGAAGGGCGTCACAAAGAGGTTCCAGGGCAGCCCTCTCCTTCGTATCGCCTCGGTGATTTTCTGAATCTTCGTCCAAATCCCCATGTAATGGCGTTGTTGGCGAGGTCCGCTGAGACCATCGCTTCCGCTATCCACCGGTCGATGTCACGCATGACGGCATCAATGTCGCCCTGCTGTCGTTTGCGCAAAGAAGCATCTCGCGTCACAGTTTTCATAAGTTGCTTGTACGACTTTAGGAGCGGGGCAATTGGTCGCAAGGTACTCGAAGGGGGCTGAGGAGCAGAGGGGTTTAATGTGGGCTGAAAGTAGTTGTGGAAAAGCCACAAGAGAGACTAAGACAGCAGATCATAGAACTAAACATGGTGGTTAGACGTGCGATGTGGCTGCTGGACTTTACCTCTCGAGCTGCGTCTCTGAGCAGTTCAAGGCTAGGAAGGTCCTCGTGGGTTGCTGCGTGTCTGAGTTCAACGAGCCAAGATGGCAAACTGAGCTGAGCAGCTATGGACGCTATAGACCTTGCGAATGCTCCGACTTGGAGAGGGTCGACCAGGCCATTCACCATACGTATGATCGCTGACGCATAGGCGAGACGAAGGCTCAATGCAGCAGGACGAGGGCTGAGACGGCCTGTCCTGAAGCTGCACAACCAAGATGGCGAGGGTAGATTCCAGAGCATGAGGGAGTGCGGTGATCGCCTTCCAAGCAGACAACTTGTAGGAATAATATGAGACACGTTGGGACTGGTGAGCGCAGACTCACCCTGTTCACAGCTGACGTTTTTGCTTCGACATCGTCCCCATCTGCAAAAATAACACGCACAGACCTGTTCCAGTTCGCTGATATGTGCCCATGGCACGCGTCGGGGAAGGCGCATGGCAGCGGTGGCTGTGTTGGTTGGACGACGTCGACGATGAGTCTGGTTCTGGCCGTCCTTTGGGTCCTCTGCTTCTGGCTGGTCGTCTATGGCGCGGAACACTTGTCAAGGAGTTCCAAGCAGCTCCTTCCGTTCTCCCAGGCGCGCAAGCCAACGGTGGAGGTCGCAGTCAAGAACCTCCACCTTCGTGTCAAAAACCAACGCGTTGAACACGCTCCACGACAGAGCTAATGCAAGTCGCTGTCCCACCCAGGACTGATGATCCGTCGCCTGAATACGAGTCTTTGCGTCCTGTATTGACTTGGGAAGCATCGTCCGGCGTCATTGGCATGATATGCAAGCGCTCCTTCTGCTTGGTCTATGACGGCGAACTGATACATTCCGTGGCATGGGCACTATTCAACAGCTCGCCCAGCCGACTGGTCAGGCGAGGTCTTGAAAGTGATGTCGGTGAGCTAACCCCCATGCCCGCCGGCAATGGCGGGTTCTCTGTTAGAGCCATTGTATGTATAGCACCTCATATGAGCCCCTTCGTGCACCATCATAAATGTTTCGGTTCGCAGATACCTGGCGTGACAGTCCCGCTCAGCCACTTTCCCATCATCCTCCTGGCGCTATGTATCTGTCAGATAGTCCACGAGGCTGGCCATGCCATGCTGCAGCGACGTGCGTAATCAATAATTCATTTGCACTGTGGTCTTATTTGCGCCTTAGACGACGCGTACCAATCTTGTTCTCAGGTTTCGCCCTCACAGTCGTTTTCCCCTCTGTTTTTGTTGCCTTTCCTGTGGTCCGACTCGGGAGACTACGGGCAGTAGACCGTTTGCGAGTGGTGACCGCTGGTTGTTTTCACAATCTCGCATTCTGGTGTCTGTTGTACCTGACCGCATGGACTAAAATAAACGCCTTCCTCTCAGAGTTCTTGTTCGAAGATGTCTCGCATCTAGGGAAAGTGGTCATTGGAGTCCATCCTGTTCGTGGCGTCTCTTACACTTTACTGAATTAAGCTAAATTTCCACAGGATTCGCCGTTACGGAATCATATGCCATCTGGCACTATAGTCACGATGTTGGACGATACAATGCTCAGTGCCACAGGAACCGCATCAAGCAACGATCCATGGGACGAGTTTTTACTGTCCATCTACCCCTGTGGTTACTCGAGGATGGTGTTTTGAAAATTC